>JBBPOM010000107.1:0-49452 GCA_038091455.1 Leccinum uliginosum
CACCAGGACCGTTGGTGAGGAAGAGGCCATCGTACTGGTCACGGATGGAGTTGAAATCAAAGTTCCAGGGGAGAACAGTCACTGCGGCGTTTCGACGGACGAGGGAACGAAGGATGTTTGCTTTGACCCCATAGTCGAGAACGGCAATTCGCACATCGCCTGAGGGGTTAAGGTAATATGGTATCTGTGTGGAGACTTGGTCGACGAGGTTCTCGGTAGAAGGATCCCAGTACTGCTGGGGCATTGGAGAGGGAGCTGAGGCATCAGCACCGATGGCAAGGCGGCCGAGGATTGTTCCTTGATCACGTAATAATCGCGAGATTTCGCGAGTGTCTACGCCAGTGATACCAGGGCACGTTGAAACGGCGGCACCAGGAAGAAAGGGATTCGACGGCCGCGTGATGGGATAACTTTTCAGCGACGTCTGCAACGACGACGGCGCTGCACTGAATTCCCTCCGACTCCATGACGACACCGACGTCGTGAGTTGATGGGAACCTTGTTATTAGGCACACCATAGTTCTCGATGAGAGGAGTGGTGAGGACAAGGGTTTGACCCCGATAAGAAGGATCAGTCATTGTCTCGATTTCTGTATATACGAACGGGTCAATGGGGTTTGTTTGATCGGGTTCGAGTAAGGCCGCACTAACAAGATATGATTGAGGTCGAGAAAACGGTCTCCCCAAAAGTGCTCTTCGGCGCCCCAAAAGATCGACCATGGAAGGATTGGCCCGTTTTGAGATGGAGAGTAGCAGGCAAGGCGGCTGTTGCGCCAGCATGGGTGGTAAATCCACGAACAAAGAGTTGGTTTCGGATCAGAGTGCGGGCAATCCTTATAGTAGACAACAGATTTTTGGGAGGCTTTCGAAGATGGAGTCCGAGATATAACTGTACAATGATCAGAATCAGATGGGGGTAACAAACGGTATTCGTACTCGTCGCGTGTGTTTTGTGTGAATGTCATTGTAATACGAGCTGGATGCTCAGTGGTGAGTGTTCACCAGAGCAAGACGCCACCAGGCACTTTCTTCGTTCCCACGGTCCTGACCCACTTCAACTTGAAGTTGCGCGTCTTGCGCTTTCGCTTCTGAGTCGATCGGTGGTCGGCATCGTTATTTGACGGATTTGCTAGCCCCAGACGGCTCGGTGGTTCCCTCTGCAACAATGACCAGGTATGTTCCCAGATGGGTTTCTGCGCCCTCATAGACGAGCTGAAACCCCTATCTTGCCCCCTAGAAATTGTTCAAGGTAAGAAAAGTCGTATTTCCGCAACGACCCACCGGGCTAACGAGTGCGGCGTGCCTACATGCGCTTACTTAGGGCCTATGGACAAAGCACGTACAATACCTTTTGGATACAGCCAAAGACGCGCCGATCGCGGCCAAGTACAGCCACTTCCTATCATCACAGTATGAGGCGGTTTGGGGCAATGCGAGGAACGTCACCAACGACGTCGGTACCGTGTGGTACGCTCCCAATCAAGGTGGGTCGGAATGGGGTCCGCAGGCGTCCGCGAGCGGTCTGGAGGCAGCCATTTCTGCCGCCAAGGTATGTGTCTCGCGTGTACGATCTGGCAAGGATGGTGAAACGACTCACGCCGTCTGTCTCTTGTCATCTCAGTACGCATCTTGCTAGAGTGTTTAGACTCATATACCCCCTTTGTCATTTGTTATCACATCCAAATTACCCTTGTTTATTTGAGAAAAAGAGACAGCAATCGTCCACAAAGAAATTCGAGAAGAAAAGGCAAGGAAAGAAAATAAACAGAAAAATGAAAGAGGTATGTGAGATATCATACATCAATGGTTCCACAGTTCCCCAAAGTACACGCCATTCTCTCCCCTCTGGAGAAGAATTATAAAGAGATCAGAGAGAGAGACGAGAGGATTATGTGGCTCTATTATGTGAAAGAAAATTTCAAAGTATCATATTCGAGACTTGCCCCACCCAGCGCTGTATACTTAACCCCCCTCGGCCATTTCCCGACGATGAAGACGCGACGAGGTCAAAATAGACGCGAGTGGTTGGTCGTCCGCCTCTGAGATCGTGTCTTCCGAGTCTTCTGCCGCACTATCCTTCTGCCGCAACGTGTTCGCCCGCGCGAGATCATTGTCTTGCGATGCACCACCCTGACCCCCGAGCGCCCTCTCCAACGCCTTTTCGCCCCGCTTCTTCAGTCGGAGGCTCATCCCAGATTGGAGCGAGTCGATATAAGACTCGTATTTCACGATCTCGGTCAGCAGGTATTGCGACTTCCTTTCCCAATTACTCTGAGCTCTGATCCCGTTGGCCGACCGATATTCGTACTAACAGAAGCATTAGCATGTTCCTCGATCACAAGAAAAGAAAGAAAAACGCGCGCGCACCAAAGCAGCCATCGGCTCGCGCAGTTCGTTGTGATGCTGCAGATCCGTCTTCAACGTCCCCACATACTTTTGCAGCGCCTCCAACTGCGTCTCTTCGTCATGTATGCTCGATATCATCGGCGGTATCGGCGGCTTCCAGTCGCTGATCGTCGTCCGGTCCTTCCACGGCGAATGTGGCACCCGCACGGTCGCCGTCCCGTCCCGCCATCCGAACCGGCTCCGATTGCTCCGCCCGCTCCGGACGCTTAGTGTATCCGTCCGGTCCACCTCGCGCGACGCATCATTATCCGAGACCGATCGTTGGTGTGGGTCTGACAGCCGATTCCACCCGTATTCCATATTAGAGACGCCACCCGCCAGCGGTTCCTTGCTCATCCGGGCAGCCCAGTAGTTGCACGTTGAGACCCATTCGTTGACGAGCTCTTCCGTGCCCGCTTGGAAGAAATAGACGCCGCCATTGGCCAGTGTCAACACCATGCAGTGAGGGCGTTGCTTGTTATATCCAGGCGGCGGCAGCGCGTGCGCCAAGGAATGAGCGAGGTGGACTGTCCCGACCGAATTCGCATTTTCCTACAATGAGTGTGATCAGTTCACAAGCGCGCGCATGCGATAGAATCCTCGACGACGTACGAGCCAGTTGCCACCACCGACAATACCAGATCCACCCCCGCCATGCTCGCCGAACGTGAACATGCTCAGCTCGCCTCGTTGGATGACTACGAAGACGTCAAGCCAATTCTTGGACCTGGCCCGCTTCCCAGCAGATTCCCAGTACTGCTTGCGACACAGCATACCCTCTTTCGCCCAAGGCGCTCCCAGCAACGCCAATTCCTCGTCCGTGATGCTGATCGTGGTCGAGTTGGACTCGTGACTTTGGAAGCTCCGATCTTCGTCTTCTTGGGTTTCGCGTATGATCGTGTGCGACAAGTTGGACGCGAAACCGAGGGCGGGAGTGAGGAACGCAGCCACGGGGTTCTGTATGCCCTAGATCGAGGTCAGCAAAAAAAGATCGTGAAAAGAGCAGCTCCGGGGCATCAGCTCACTTCGTGCGTCGAGGTCGCAAAGCTAGGCGAGGGACTAGCGCGCCCGTCGATGCTACTGTTGCTACTATACGGACTGTACGGTGCGCCGAGGATGGACTGGATTCCTCTAATGCTGCCCCTCTTCAGCGTTGTCAGACGATCGGGCTGCCCTCGCAAGCTCCGGCTGCGGGAGATGGCATGATGCGCTGTACGAGCGACCATGAGCGGCAACATCACACGCAAGAACGTATTGACGAAAACATACCATACGGTTGTAAAATCTGCTGACTCTTGATGGCCCCATACATGTCCTGCATCGACCGAGTCAATCAAAACCAACCCTCAACCAAGTCAGACGGTAGCACACACCTTGAGCAACCCCTCCATCTCAATCTCCCAGCTACGGTCGTAAACCGTCTGCGCAGGACTAGCACTGAGAAACTTGGACTCCATGCCTGGCGAGTGCTGGAACGACGTCGTGCTACTGTTCATCGACGGCTGCACTACGGACAGCCCATTCGAAGTCAGCGCCCCCGATGACACGAACGTGTCCCTAGAGATGCTATTCCAACTCGCAATGCTACCGCTCCGCTTCGAACGCGCCACTGATTGGGTTTCAGTGCCTTCCGAGTTCGTCCCTGGGCCGCTGCTGGTATCGTCTCGATCAAGATCTGTCGTCGAGGGGTACCGAGTTGGGTGGACCTGCATCTGAATTGCGGCCATCGTATTCCGGACGAACTGTGTGCGGGACATGCGACTGGTGATGTCGGCCACATGAAGATCAGTATTCAGTAAGAGGAGGGAATAAGTAACGGCGTGGACGACACCTATCATCGGATGAGCCACCAAAGGATGGAAGAAAAGAGGGCATATACGCACTGGCGCTTCCATACACGCGATTGGGGTTGCAATCCCAAAACCGTCTGCTAAACTCTTCGAGAATACGATCGACTTGTTGTGTCTCGGCCTTGAGATAAAGCTTGGAACACAACCGTCTGCGCGTCCCGAGCATCAGGCACGACCACTTTGCTCTAAAGCGTCGTGCACGCACCTAAACGCATTATCCAACTTCAACCCCCCAAAGTCGAAATAGCCCATGTAATACCGAAGCGCGATTTTGTTGATGCGACCACTATCGAAAGTCATTCAGTCCTCTCCACATCATATGAACAAACAAGAATGCACGCACTGTCCACCCAACCACTCGGCAATCTTGTCCTTGGCCAAGAACCCATCGTCTTCATGATAACAACGCGCTGCCAACTCCTTGCCGTGCTCTTCCGGATCTTGCACGTCCTCCTTGTCCTTGTGCGAAAACGACGGATTGGACGCAAACCGGGTCAGGACGAGATCGTTGGTCGTGAGCTCGCCAGAACTGACCGTCAACGCTGTTATTTGAATTGAATCACGTCAACGGGAGTAATAACAAAAGAAAGAAAAAGTAAGACATACACGGACGCGCCCCGTCGTCGCTGGCAGGTATCAATGAAGGCTCCGACGTCGACGCAGTAGAGTGGTGCACCCGCAGCTTCGGCGTGTCCCGGTACGACGACTGCATCTGGTTCCCGTATCCTCTATATCGCAACGGACTGGGACCGTGCTTGGTATGCGAGATGCGCGGCGACCCGAAACCGCCCGCGCCCATGCCTTGATATTGTTGTTGTTGCGGGTGATGGGGGCCGGACCCCGAACGCGAGCGGACGGGTGTCCGGAGGGAGTACGTTCGAGGGGGCATCATCGGCTCGGCAATCAAACAATCCTTGGACAGCGAGTTGTACCCAGCTCCAGACCCCGACGATGGCTCCGTTGGTAGGGTAACGACGGGGGTTACAGTAGGCATGGGAGGCAATACAGGGGACTTTACGTCCAACTGGAACGATAAAGGTGCCTGACCAGTGCTCGCTATCAACGGGGATGATACAGCACGACGGCTGGGCGCAGATGGGTCCCGGAGATCAAGCGACGACGATCCCGTGTCAGGGTCCAACGTCGACAGCACCCCTTTGAAATCGCGCAGTATACCATGCAGCGAGGTCGAGGACTCCCAGGCTTGAACTTCGAGCGGGCAGTGGTCCTTGGCGGGTATCGTCGGTGCCGGAGAAGACTCCAGACTAAGTTTAATAATGTCGAGGTCACTGACGCTCATGCTGCGGCGCTTGACATGTCCCGCAAATTTGGCATCTCCCGTCAATGATCGGGCTACGGAGCGCGCGTCGGGAGAAGGTGTACTTCCTTTCATTCGAGATACCGGATCGACGACGACGAGCGAGCTCAAGTCAGAGTCATTGCTGGCACGATCAATCGGACCCGCATGAATAGGTGGCAATGGCTTTTCGCTTTGTGGAGGTGGCTGTGGAGTGGTGAATACGTCCCCGAGGGGTGACAGCGCGGGCGTAGGTTGTACATCCCCGGGCAGCGGTGGTACCGGGGGTATGAAACTATTAAACAGCGAGGGTCTGCCATGGGAAGACCCTGACAATGAGGTATCCGTGCGCTGTGTCATAGAACGTTCATATGAATGTACGGACGAGGTGTGGACTATACTTGACGTACGGAACGATCACGCGTGGTCGACTGCCCGAGCATTTTACCCAAAAACGCGCTTGTCTTGGCCTTGACAGAGTTTTTCATGCTCTAAACAAGAGGAATGTTGAGGAATCATGAAAAAAAAGAAAGTAAAAAAAAGTACACACCTTGTCAGAGTCGACTCTGGACGTCGTTCTCGACCGCGGGCTAGCCATGACCCAATCTGATCCGCTAGGGCTGACAGGATCCTTGGGTAGCTTGGATGTTGACTTGTGCGAGGCCGCGGTGATCGACAGCTTGGGTGGTGCAGGCGAGGCCGTGCTCGTAGACGAACGTGCCCGCGTCGTAGCGTGCCGAGAACCAGAATTCACGGGCAAAGGCGGGGGAAGCTCGGATCGCTTCTCTTTTTCCTTTTGCGCTGCAGCGAGGTTTGGGGGCACCACTCCGCCCCTTTCTTTTGCCTTGCGGACGAGAGTGGCGAGGTCTGGGCTGCTGGAGGTGCCGGGAGATCGATAGATGGATCGTCGTTTAGTTTGCATGTCAGGATCTTCAGCGTCATAAAAGACTTCGTTAGAGGAGGAGGAGGAATTTGAGAGGGGTCGGGCGGAGTGGGGGTTAGTGTTAAGCGATGGTGTTGGTGGAACGAGGATGGGCGTCGGGGGTTGTTTTGCAGCGCGGATTGTCTTCTGATGATTCTTCTCCTGTCGATGCGATGGCGATGCGAGCTTGGAAGCTGCTGGTGGATTAGCAGCACTTGGTGGAGGACTGTCTGCGCCGAGGGTGTTCACGTCCAGACTTTCTCTGAGGAGTACAGTCCCGCCCGTGCGTAAAGCTCGCTCAAAATCGAGTTCTGTTCGGGAGAGCCGTCGGCTGACTGGTGTTACGTCCCTGGAAGCTACAGGGTGGAGACCGGTGGTATATGTGGGCACCGAAGTACGCGGTGAGGGTGTCGCATTTTTGAAAAACGATGCCAGATTGACGACGGGGAGATATACAAGCTCTCGGTCGAGGTGTGGGTTCCTTCGTCGTCGTCTCCGCTGTTCGCCAAGAGGGCTCGCGCCAACGTCCCGGATTCAGAACATTCGTAAGTACGAAGCTTCTAGTCGTCCCAACCCTGCACAAATTGCCCACACAGTAATCATACAAACGTCATCGTATTCTACACGTAGAATAAAATTAGAGGGCAGCATATCTTGCAACGGCATCAGCATGTCAGCAAACAACTCGGTGGAAAAAAGTGAGTGAGAGCAATAATCTATGGTCAAAGCCAATATTCTACAACATCCCGCGTTCCAATCAAGAAAATACATGTACGCAGGCCCCATAAGATCAACAAGGCTAATCACCAACGAAGACGTACGTTGCTGGACGTCGTCTCAGAATCAAAGAGTCGGTTCGTTCCCTTTACGTGTTATTGGAGAGCTTGGCAACCCCGTCGACGTTCTCCGCTGTCTCTTCACCGCCGTCATTCCAACCTGTGAAACCCCGTTTGGTCCCCGATTTGCGGGTGCAGCACGAGCGCCTGAAAACCCAGTGGGAATAGCGTTCGTGGTAGCAGAACGAGGTCTGCCAGATGCGGCGATCTTGGGCAAGCCAGCGCCACCGCCCTTCCGAGAGTTGGTGCCATTTGGAGTTCCAGAAGCCCGATTTCTGCAAGCACGATGAGCACGATCACACCCAAGGTAGTACCACCGAACTCACCTCTTCTTAATTACATCTGTCTTAAGTGACAACGGCCGGACGACGCCATGTAGTTTCTTGAACTGGTGTGAGGTCACGATGGATGAACAAGCATTATGTATACTCACAAAGAAAAGGCCACATGCATTGCCTGTTCGGATGTGAGTCGATCAAACATCGGCCAAGGATCGATGTGATGCTACTTACAAAGAGGCTGTCCCTCCGGATCACGTCTCCACAGCGGGGTGTTGGTCGTCTGGCAATTCGTACACGATGTGGGGGGTTGATCACTATCATCGCTGCTTCCCTTGGCAGTAGCACTGCTACTGCACTCAATAGTTAGCTCAGGGGTGCTCGTTGCCGATCTGGAGACGGCAATCGCGGTATTGGCCGTGGACTTCCTTCGCTGTAACCCCTGAGCGACGCGACTCGTTGATGAGATCTTCCGATTGGCCATCCGAGGGTTGTTGGTGCTGTTGCCGCTTTCGACGGACGGGGGGGACGAAGCACTGGATGTCACGTAGGGTTCAGGAGAAGCAGTCGACGAAGGGAGACCAGTGCCCCAATCGCTGGTCGGGCTGGCATGAATGCTATGCAAAACCATGTCTCCGTGCTCGACGGGCAAAATCTGCGTAGGATCGACGTGGGTATACGGTCCCTGGGATAGATTTAGACCGCCGTCCAACGATGGGAATGGGAGTCCGAGAAGTTGACGGTAGTCGACGCCATCATCGGGGGAAAAGTTACCCGCGCCCAAATGTTGGACGTAACCTTCTGCCATTGCTGAGTTGGCGGCGGCAGTAGCGGCAGATAACCGTTCATCAACACCAGGAGGGGAGTTGACCGAGGGTGTATAAGTATGCCCACTCAGCGAATGCGGCGCAGAATCGTGGAAATGTAAATCGGAAGCTCTAGCATCATCGGAACTGTGGAGCATGTGTGGGAACTCGTGATGTGATATAGCGCTTCCTGGTGAGGTGAAGTCGAACATGCCGTCAAATGGAGGGAAGGTGAAGTTGAACGTGGTGGATGGGAAAGAACCGTTGCCAACGTACTGATCCACCTCTCGAGGTTTCGCCGTCCGCGGATTACCTTCGACGTTGGACGGATCGGCCCGAAGGATGCTTTCGGCATGTGGTGCATCTGCACGCCGCTTCTGCCCCGCGAGGCTGTCCGGGGACAACGGTTTACCGTTCACTTGGTGCCTACCGCTTGGGCCGGTGAATATACCTTCACGCTCCACAGTGTGGTCAAAGCTGGTTTTGCGCACGTGTCTCGGAAATGCACGGGGCTTCGATGATTGGTCGTCAGGGGTGAACTTGGAGAGGCCATGGAGGCCAAAAGAAGGGAGCGAAGAAGGATGGATGGCTGGGGTGTCGACTGCGGACATGGAATGATTAAATTGATTAACGTGTGCGTCGTCACGGGTGGGACTTCCAAACGGAGAAGCCTCATGGCCCGTATTGCCTTCATATATGGCCGATAGTGCGGAACGCATGCCACCTGAAGAAGATGTCGCAGAAGGGCGCGACGAAGATAGGGTAGAAGCACCGGGTATCCGTATGCTGGGCGATGGTGCAAGTTCTCCCGATGGCCGTACAGCTGGTTCGGGAGAATGACACGTACGATCTTGAGGATGTGAAAATGGATGGTGAACGTTAAACTGATGTTGCGTGGCAGCGTGCTCAAACTGCATGATGGACCGTGGAGGACGGGAGCGGGAGCGACTTTGAGGTCGCCAGTCCATGGAAATTCGAGATCTTGACCTGCTCATGGCCCGCCAGTCCATTGCCTCCCCGCTGTAGTGAATTCGCATCACCAAAAAATGGATTGAAAGTGGATCACGTACTCGTCATCCTCGGCGCCATCTTGATTTGTACCGTCGAAACCGATTACCTGTACCTTTGTCTTGCCCTTCATGAACGATCTCCCTCTCTCCTCGACAGGAGGTTGAGAATTTGAGGGGATGAGATGTGCGAGGGAGGGACTCGAAACGATGTTTTCTGTCTTGACACGTACGGCAAGTTGCGGTGTGGGGGGCGCGTCATCCTGCTCCTTCTTCTTTTTGAGAGCAAGGGCCATCATGCGCCATGTGATGTTCTCCATTCTTTGGGCGTGGGGAAGGTTTGCTTTGGTGCGCGCATACATCTTCCAGACCTGGGTGGCGAGAGGGTCCTGTTTGGCGAGCTTCTCCGGATCCGTCTCGGAGGATGGCAGAGCATATGATTGGACATCAGGAGAACCTGATAGCATTGGGGATGTGAACGAGCTCGACACCGGTTCGTTGCTCGATATACTGAAGAGATCGTCAGCAAAGAGGTCAGAGAGAATGGCAGACTTTGATTCTGCGGAAAGCGATGCGGTGGTGGAGGGAGAGACGTGAACGTGACCAGAGAGGGGAGATGGATCTGGAGCGACGGTGCCGTTCTGCGGTATTGAGAGCTGTGTGAGTGGAGAGTAGAGGGCAGGTGAAGAGGGGTGAGTGGATGTCGGGGACATCCAGAGGGAAGGGGGTATGCCGACGTTTGAGCGCTCGATGTGGTGGCTGTATGCGTGATAGTTTACGGAAGCTATTGAAGGGGGGTCATGATGGAGGTAAGCGTCTGGACCACTGTCCTGTCTGCGGGAATGGGGAGGATTTGATAGGGGATGATCGAAACTCTGGGAGGCAAGGTTAGGGGTGGAACGGGGAGTGGGCAGAGAGGACTCACGGGGATGGTTACACGATGAGGCTGCCTGTGCTGGTGAAAGGGGGGAGCCTGTGGTACGGACGACAGGGGGACGTCGTGAGTTGACTGCTTGAGCGAAACAGTGGAGATGGGAAGGGGTTTTGAGGGGGGTATTCTGTGAGCGTGATGGGCGGGGAGGGACTGGGGCCAGGCGTGGTGATCGTGGTGAAAGTCTGGAAGATCGCGAGAGTTGAGCCTGTGATTTGGGAGGAAATGACGACTGTCGTCGGTGGTGGGGACGGGGAAGACGCCATTAGCGGCGAGGTTGGCAAAGACGGTCGGGGTCAAGGGAGCGGAAAAGACGTTGGGCCAGTCGTCTGTTTGGAATGCATGCATCTGATCTGAGGAGGGATGTGGATGTGGGTGCTGGGAGAGCATGGAGGGGCGGGGAATCGGGTGCTTTGGAGGTCAGGAAGATCAGAAGTTTGAGAGGAGAGAGAGAGGAATGAAAGACATACCCAGAGCAAATAGAACTGCAAAAAAAGAAAAAAAAAAAAAAAAGAAAAAGGTAGGGAGCCAGAAATTCAGCGACGAGGCGAACTTGACCAGGCTCAAGAGGCGAGGGACGTCCACTCACCACGGCAAGGCACACAACCTGGACATGCGCTACCAACAGAGCAAGACCCCGAGATCATTTCCATATCGGGGAATATGACCCCCCTCATATTCACATGTCCATCCGCGCTGTCAGAGGTACCGCGTTTTACGTCCTCATGGTGCACCCGCAACTGAGACGCGCAGTCTTACGTCATCCTTGAAGATTGAATGAACATCCTCGCTGAGCAACATCGCTCGGGAGCGCCTTCCATTCTGCTCTCTCCCCCTCCTCTCGATGTGGCGTTCATTTAGCGCTCATCATCAGATCCGGTGTTCGATCTCAGATCCACCCCCCCTCCTCATATTTTTGGTTTGTTCGAGTTTTGTTCTCACTCTCTTCCGTCGGACTCTTCTGATTGGCAGACCACTCCCTTCGATTCCTGCGCCATTAGACCTCCCCGTGTGACGTCCTCGGCTCCCCCTCGCCCCAGCGCAGCCTTCCTCTCATCTATCGCGGCTCCACATGCTCTCCGGCGACCCTGTGGATCACCCAAGATCACCCAACTCCCAACACCAACTCCCCATTCATCCCCCGCATTTCTTGCTTCCCAGGCTCCGTCACCATTAGCTTGCGATGCACTGCATCAGCTCATTCCTGCCAGCTTACGCCCCCTCTTTCGGCCAACATGTGTCGGAATAGGGTCCATCGAAATAACGGCATGCCATTGTCCGTCTCATTTGCTCGTCTCCCTTTCCTTTTTAGCTCTTCTCACCCGTCCCTGCGCTATGAGCCTGAGAACGACTACAACTTACTGGTTCATTGTTGCTCACCTCGTATAGGTCCGACGGCCCGACTTCGGGTCCTTGTAACTTCGTCTATGCTCTCGCCCCTTGCCCCTCTACGAGATTCATGCATCGTGTATCACGTCGTGCTTGCTGCGCCGAGTATCCATGCTTCATGTGGGTCACCCGATCGCTTCCAGTTTCTCGACTCGCTCTTCATCTCTAGTCCCAGCCCTCAGGAACCTTACATCGTCTTACGAAGCACCAATTCAACCAGCGCCGCATCACGTCCTTACCCCACTTGGCCACGCCTCCAAATATACCATCTTGGCTGCCGACCCCTCCCAACTTCCGCCAAGTATAACTCACGTCCCATCTATCCTCGATATTAGTTTGCGGCCACTCGTCGATATACCGACCGTATGTTTCTACACTCATGCCTTCTTCCTCCCCTTGCTCTTGCGCGTTTTTGGTCTGCCTTCTTTACCATCCTCTCGCTCGGCTATTGTTTCTTCTTCTTCGTCCTCTTCCGTCACCTCGGCGTCCACACGACTCCCATCACCGCCGTCATTCGCCTGTGGCGTTCCCTTCCCATTTTCAGCCTCTGGCAACGCCCGAGACGCCACAGCTGCTTTCGTCTCTCGTGACAGTTCGGGATCATCTGACCACTTCCATACATCTTTGAGTTCCCCACGCACAACCGCCGTTGCGACAAAGGACAGTATGCATGCAGGACTTCAATGACAATGCGCTGTCAGCCTTTCTCTTTTCGGAAGGTAGAATCATGGCCAAAGAGGCCCAAACAGGGGTTATGTGAGGTGCGCTTACCTAAGGTATAACAACGCTGGCTGTGCCGTTTTCAACATATGCATGACTGTCATGGCCATGACGAGGCCAACGACGTATGCAGTTAATGTGACAAAGAAGTAGGGTTTCTTGAAGGACGTCCGTCCCTTCTCTGCACGCGCGTGGTCGTACCTGAGTGCCAGAGAAATAAAAATACCTGGTACCACGACGTCACCGAGTCCAAGCATGGAGAACCCTCTGTCAGTGGCAAATGTCATCGATTTCGGCCACAAAAGCTTAATGGGCACGTCAAGAGAGGTAGCCACTTTCACCATCTGCGTGCCGTGAGACAAACACGGGGACCCGGAGCATGTATCTTACCACTTCAGTACCAAATACCCAGTAGATATCGTAAAAGAACAACCCAGTCAGGAGGATGCATCCCGTTTGGAACGAGTCGATTTTCAAGATCGACAGCGCATTGAACGAAAAGGAAATCCCGAGAATGTCGGTCAACAATGCAGACTTGCGAGATCCACCGGAGAAGCTGTAAAGAATGGAAGGGAGCATCCCTAGGGGCAACAGCCACAATGTTGGCGTCCGGAACGACAGGGAAAACATCTCTGAAGAGCATGGAATGAGGTCATAACAATGAAACGAGGTGCATTCGACGTACCGAGTGGGCCCCGGAGCAAGAGCAATCGGTTCCTATCAAACTTTCTCCATCTATCCCTCCCGATCACGAATTTCGCCAACGACACGGTAGACTAACGCCACCACCACACGTGATCAGTTCGTACCAATCCAAGAGCAGGAAAAAACAAAGAGCCAGAAGTGAGGACGCAATGTACCTTCCATATGCTGCCTACGCCCGCTACCGAGAAATACCAGCCGAGCAAGAGATTGAGCCATTCCTTGCCCACGTACGTGACAATCACGTACAACCCAAACAAGACCGCGGAACCGACCTGTCAGAACGCGGTGAGTAAACACACAAGCGAGCAAGCGTTGAGGCGCCTGAGATCTGTGGCTCGCCAATCCACGATATTGGGCGCATACACTCACGATCGGGATGAACCACGCGTCGCTCGAGGACAAGCGGTCTGGAATATCTTCTTCCTCTTCATCGTCGTCGTCTTGGAGGAGGTTCTGTTTCGTCGGGTGCCGAGCATGCGGGGGAGTCTACGAATTCGGTGGTCGTATCAAAAGTCTCGAAAGCGAAGAGAGGGTAGTGAGTACGTACTGGGAGTGAACCGAATGCACCACAGTACACGGAGACGCTCGCGAGACAGAGCAGCCCGGCGTAAGAAGAGATCAGGTCCCAGTCTGTCGCAACGGTGTCCGCCATCGATTCTCTGGTGACAAGACTAACCAGAAAGAAAAAGACAAAGGAAAGTGGACCACGAGAGTGCCGTAGTCAACGGTATTTGCACGAGGCCTAAGATAGACTCTGGGTCGTGCTGTTGGCGAAGTCAAAGAAAATTTTGGGTTTGGATGGAAGCCTGGAATGCCACGTATGGACGAGTTGTGCATTGTTTGTTTTGAAGCGTGGCCCGTCTCGGTATGTAGGTTCCCAAAATTCTGTAGAGTTACGGAAACTTGTCCTTTAGAACAAACTCCTGATTGCATTCGAGTTTCAAAGACCCTCCCCAATGCCGGAACAACACTTCGACGATGGCATATACGAATAACCCATCAGCTCGACACTCCCACGGTACCCCTAGCAGCCCATCTTATCTTGTCGAAATCTCGCTGATTCGAGGCCCGTTCATAACTAACCACCACCTGAATCGCCCCTGAAGACATAGAGTCTCCTCAGTTATTATCCCACTGTCAGCCTGTCAGCATCCTTGCTCGAAGGTCCACGGCCCGACCGCAACCCGTTTCAGTTCACCGTATCCAGGCGCAAGCCAAAAAGAGGTTGCCATCCATGTCATGACTTATTCTAGACCCCGTTATTAAATCACGCAGACTGTCATGTTTCCTGACATTTCCTTCCTCCTCAAAACGCTCTCACAGAGGGGTGTTACTTATTCCGCAGCAGATAATTTTAACGCATCGGTAGGCCGTTTGGTCGCACACAGCTTATACCGTGACATACTTGAAGCGGGCCTGCTTAGACCAAGACAGGTGATCCATCAGATGAGTCGTGGATTCCTTGAGGCCATCCTCGGGCTGAAACAGGCTCACACCCTGATGATGATGTTCCTGCTCGCGTTATCCCTGATCTCGTGTTGACGAAGACGAAATTGAAGTAGGCCGCCGGCCTAGTTCAGGGGGAGTTACCGAACGAAGGCATGGTCGAGCCCCTCCGCGACATGATCGATCTATCGAAACGTGAATGTTGGCGGCGCCCTGACGGAGGACTCGACACCGCCATCCATGGCCGCGGCATCAACCCATGTAACAGGGATCAACGGGTCCCCTTCTCAAGGTCGCCCCTCTTTCGGACATCCAGGTCGCGCAGGGTCGACGCGCTGTGCATTCGGCCATAGTGTTTCATCTCACATCAGGTCTCCGATAGGATCGTTGTTTCCGTAGTCCTGGGGTCGACGTCTCCGCACTGCTGGAGTGAGCCCATCATCATCATGAACAGCGCCGAGGCTCAGGGGAAAACCTTTCAGGAGTTATTGGGCCCCTCTGTGCCTGAACGAACCGCTCGTCCAAGACTATCACACCCGACTGCGCGAAGAAAAGATGATACAAAGATAGGCAACATAAACGCCTCGGCCTTTGGTAGTTCCCATCTTCATCTACGGGGTAACCACCGCCGATATCGCGCGCTATTTCTTTGCTGTGAAATTGACCACCGCCACGTACTCATGCGGAGACCACCTGTCACCTTAGTTACTGACACTATATCCCAACTACTTACCTTGGGGTACATTCTCCATTCGGTTTGACACCCCCAAGTTGCTGTTTTTTAATCTCCGAACGCACCGCAAACGAGTAAGCCTCATAACCCCTACGGGTGAGATCTTGAGAGTTGACCTGTAAAAAGAGTCACAACGCGTGCATGTGAACTCTTACGATGATCGCATCTTCATAAAAGATCATATCTCCGCATTTGATCTTCCCCCTCCCGAGTTTGGATATATGTCGGGCCGATACGCTGGTCAATGGATTCACGGTGTGCAACAAAAAGCGAGGAAAAAGAGACAAAAAAAGCCAGAATAGAAGCCGTGCCTTATACGGGAAAAATTATATACTGTATGGCGGTTCAGCCGTCCGCGGTAGACGGACAACTGCTTAGGTCTATCATCTATCCAACATGGTATAATGCCCGAATCCTCTCCGAGTGAATAAAGAAAAGAAATGATCAGTACCCCGCAGCAACCCCATTCTTCCTCGAATCGCTCGCCGCTGTGGAGCTCGCGTGAGTGACAAACGTCAATGAACCCGGGCCGAGTTACAACGGCATACCGTATATCTTGCCATCTTTGCTCATGACAGCCTGAATTACCGCAGCGACGCGATTGATATCCCATGCTGTATTCAATCACATCAGCGCAAAGGCAGTGAAGGCCTACCCCTGTCACATCCGTATTGGTATTAAAACGTACCCGTCACATTATGCCCCCGATCTCTGAGACCGTCGAAAACCGCCGCCGGGAGGACGTTATCCGCGAAAACATATTGCGGGTAAAGTTGATCATGAACCCGTCCATACTCCACCGCTTGACTGAGGTCCATGCCCCAACCCAAATTTAATAACGTCTGGAAGGCGGAAGAGAAGATCTTTGATCCCCCAGAACCACCAATGGCGAGGTAAAATGATCCATCGGCGTATTCAAGGATGGTGGGCGAGGTGGAAGACAATGGTCGTTTGCCCGGCTCAGGGTAGTTGTCTACGTCAACGATTAATCACGTTCTGAGCACGGAAGATTTGGGCTGGGAGACCCACATGGAGATGGTCGCAAGCCAAACCCATTTGTCACTCCGGGTGTGGAAAAGTCGTCCATCTGTACGCAATGATTCAGGAATGGTTCCAACATGTTCCGCGTGTTATTCTTGCCTCGTCATTAAGAATAATGCCCGTTTCTGGGTCGAGCACTTGAGAACCAAAAACCAGATTCACCGTAGTCGTTAATGCAACGGCCATGCCATCCTTGTCTAACACAGAGACGTGGCTCTGTGCAACATCTAGGAGTGAGTACCAGTGAACCGGATCGCGGCGAGGACACGTACGGTGCCATGGTCAGTCTCCACATCAAATTCAGGGTTGTAATATTCCGGGGTATGAGTTTGGTCCTTGATGTGACAGCAGCATTAACCCAACATAAAGCCATAAAGACGAAACTCTCACGTCAGTGATGTTAACAGTGATTAGATCAGCGAATTTCTTTGTCGGGATCTCCGCGACACGAGTCTTGGATCCTGCGTAGTAAGCCATGTCTCCTATTCGTGTTCTATAGCACGATCAGTTTTGACCACGGGCGTGGTGTGTTCCCATCTCAACTCACCGTGCTGCAAATCCGACTGGTCGCCATTTTGGATCCTGAGAAATTACTCCCACAGTGGACACATGCACTTACACTTCATCGCCTCGACAATTCTGTGGACATTCAATGAATTGCGACCTGCACCAATCAAATCGAATCTCTCGATCAAGTTCAGCATGTGAAGGAGAACAGGTCCGGAAGTCGGAGCATGTGTGGTGTACACTTTCTTGTCTTGGTAAGTCCCTTGGAGCGCACGTTCAACCTTGACCGAATAGTTTTCGAGGTCCGCATATGTGAGGATGCCACCTGTTTGACGAACTTTGCGAATGATGGAATCAGCAATAGAACCCTATACCGGTGTTTTATTGAGTTACCGACGTCCGTGAAGAGAAGCAATTGAACCCAACCTTGTAAAAAGCCCCCGGACCATCATTTGCAATGATGCCGAGAGTGCGAGAGTAGTTCGTCCGCCGAATGGCATCCCCCTGAACAAGCAACTTTCCCTCTGGGGAAAACACAGCGCTCCAGTCCTCGTTATGAAGCATGAGATCCGAGAACGTCTGTAACGTGTAAACAGCGTGAACATGTTCCGCAGTGATCACCTACTTGGATCCTCTTGGCCAGCTCCACGTCCACGGTCCATCCGGCTGCTAGTTCGACGCTGGGTTGAACGAGTCTATGCCAGGGCAAACGACCCCATCGACGATGGGCTTCCTGGAAGCCACGAAGTTCACTTGGTACTGCGACTGACAAGCCACCGAACTTGGAAGCCTGAGGGTTGCCGATATACATCGACTCGTTCGCCAGCCCTGGTGCCGTTTCCCGGAAGTCTACCGTAAACACCTCAGAAGCCGCACCCGGCCCTGTGGGTGGCACGCGGACGGTCATGAAACCACCCCCACCAATCCCAGAGCTTCATAGCAAACGTTGAGCGATCGAATGCAATCGTTTTCACGGAGGTGACAATTGAACTTACGAGAACATGTTCACGACACCGGTGCAGAATGAAGCACTGATAGCGGCATCGATGGCGCTCCCACCGTCCTTTAGTACGTCAACCCCGATGTCCGAGCAGCGTTTGTTCTCTGCTGCAACTGCGCCATGGTCTGCAGTTATCAAATAGGCAGGATTGCGGACAATCTCGGTGCGGTGGTAGGAGTGTAGACACGACAGAGGTGTGTTATGAACGAGCAGGAAGACGAGGCAAAGGGAACTCATAACGAGGAAGACTCGCTTCCACGAGCTTGTCACACGAGCCCTGGCGCGGGAATCGGCGTAAAGAGGTAGACTTTCATCAGGGGGAGCTTTGAGTCCAGTCGCGGTCAGCAAAGGGAGGTCAATGGTTGCATCCCCGAGAGCGGGCGGTTTCTTGGACGACATTCGAGTGCAAAGGTGTCTATCAGCGCGTGGAACCAACCCATCGCATCCGACCCGAACTAGATTCTTCGGTCCACGGACCGCTGAGATTAGATTTTTGATAAAGAAAGCGTTACGTACGATCACTAATAATATCCCACATTGTCCTCACTCGGAGTTGTCACTTACCATCATGTCCAAGCGTAGAACTGAGGTCGACTCTGCATCGTGTCTGTCTTACTACACAGATGCAAGGTCGGTTGACATGCATTACCTAGTTCATCATACCAATTCAACACCTTAGCTCCAACGTTTCACACGTCCAAGTCGATAGAAAAGGTTTTCGAGCCCTCTTGTTTCGCGTCCCAGCGTACTCAAAGCCTCGCAGACCTCTCAAGGCATAGGCCGGCGAAGCGGGGAAAGACATCTGGACTCAACGCGCGTTTCGACCGCATGATCAAATCAGTCAATAGCCTGCTTTCGTATAGCAACCACAGCTCAGCCTCATCGCAAAAAAGAAGAATGAAGTCTGAATCATCTGGCACCTCCTCTGTCAGCGGCCACGATTCTCCAAGGACCCCAGTGAATATAGGCGAAGATATTTCCCTGCTAAAAAGGAAAATGTCACCTCTAGTAACACCTCAAGGAGAGTCCGATGGATATCCTAAGCTTGTGGTATGCGTATATGCGCTTTATTCTTCCCGATCTCCCGTGATTTTCCCTTTTTAACCCATAGGCTCCATCCAAGGGACCGAGAAGCCCACTCCCCGATTGGCTCGCGCACACGTTCTCTGGCTTAGAACACGGTCACCCTTTGCGGGTTTTGGTTTCGCCTTCCCGCGTTAATACAGAATCCACCTCTCTGCTGAAACTACCGGGTGCTTCTCACGAGGAAGAACCATTTGCATTCTCTCCCTTCCAGTTCGACAAACAAGAGGAAGTTCCTGAGGAACCTTATCGCGCAGACGATAAAACGTGGACTGAGCGAGGAAATGGTTTATCCCTCGTACCTAAAGAACCTACGCACCTGCAGCCGAGGGCAAGCTCTCATTCCCTGCCATTTTCAACCTCCTGCCACCCGGTTCACAGACTAACGGTGAATCAAATCGTTGACGGCACATCCCGTGAACCCTTGGTTCTACCACAGCAAATGACTTCTCGTGCCACTGACATAATGCATCCTTCAGCATCTCTTGCGTGTGTTTTACGTTCGGATGATGAAATTTTGCAGCCACAATTGGCTCGGATATTTTCACATCTTATTCAAGACAATGGAGGGGTCCCCTCGGACTTTCAAGGGCATAACATCCTCACGAGTCACAATTGCCAACTGTCTCAAGGTGGCGAAGACAACCTCAACGTGTACGGAACTCCAGGACCCACCTTGGCTTGCTCCCGGCCAGTCTACTTTGATTCGCCAACAGAAGATCCTTCGCTATCTGATCCTCTCCAGCCTGAATCTTACGAACTGGATCTAAATGCTATCGAGTTTCGTTGGCGCCCGTTCTTGCGATCGAATGCCCAAGAATGCGACACGGAGAGAAACCTTGCACCGCCCCCGTCTGGGTATACTGCACCCAAACGCGCGTGCGATCAAAGCGGATGGTACGCACGTTTCCCTGTGGATCAGGGAGACTATGGTGCCTCGAGTGAAGAATTCCCTTGCCTTACGGAGGACGTCGAGATAGCCAAGCTGGGCGATGCAGGCGCGATACGACCTAACAACGTGAATAATACGGGGGCGACTGACTCGCGCGCCATCGACAACACAATCGGACCCTGGGGAATGGATGACGTACAGCAGATGCGGCCCGTGTCGCTCGCACCGGCCGGTTTCTTATCTCCGCTCCGAGATCTGCTCGATAAATCTGCTTTGCTGGCTGCTGACGGTGTTCCACCTCGTGTTGATGGAGAAAACTTATATACGACTAAAGAACTCTTGGTGAGTGAATGGAGGCCGGACATGCGACAGGCACATTCATGACTGGTGGTTCATTCACCTCGTTTCTCGAAGCTGCCTCGCGAAGAAATAACGACAGTGGACGCATCGGAGGTTCTTGGAACACGTCGACCTTCGACTCCGATTAGGCAGGTACCCGTTTCTCCTCCCAGCACGCCGCACAAAGTTCGATCTGGTCAACGGTATGAAATGTCAAGGGCAGCACCTGTTCGCAAGACGTCTTCCGCATTGTCCTGGATGATGCCTTTGAAGTCCTCAAAACGCGCCATCGTGGCTCAGGATAGCGTCAGCTCTCGTTTTTCGCGCGTTCCCCCGGACAGCCACGACAGCATCGAGTCTTGGAGCGAAACGGGTTGATGGTGGGCGCAGACGTTGTACCGTTCCTTTTGCTAAATATTTTCATGTCATCGTTGTTGCGCAAGGTAGAATGGATGTTTGTTGCTTGAGGAGCAGAATAGCTGTGCTTAGCTTTCCCTTGAACGAACGATGACGATCGAGGAACGTGCAATCTGACGTACTGAGTTTTTAGAGTAAATTCCGACCTACCGGACGCGACGTAGGTCGAAATCAGAGGGCAGCACCCACTTCATCATAGACGCCACTGATCTTCATCACCCCCTCGTTACGTCTCACATCTACGTCAGCAAACCTCATATGTATATTCGTGTCAAACACGACGCAGAGCGGAAACACAGTACTGGCGTGTGTACGTCTCCACACATGCTCTCGAAAACGAACGTGACGCTGGCTCACTGGCTCAGTATCCCATGGTAATCCCATTCTTTCTCGAGCCGCTCGCTGGAGGCCCTTCTCGTCAGAATATTGATGACCCTTTGATGTATGAGATGCAGGGTGCCGTTTATCTTGCCACCCCTGTTCATGACTAATTGGACTGCCGAAGAGAGGCGATTAACGTCCAAGCTACGGCCAGGACCACGGCGTTCTTGGCTTCAAAAGAAAATGATAGGGTATCGATAGCTTAGTAAAGGACCTCAACATCAACGTTCAGCCATCGCACGCACCTTTCACCGGGTGTCTCAGGTTTAAGAGACCCTTTATTTCCTCAAACGGCAGGACGTCGGGCGAACTGCAGTGGATAGAGCTGATCTGGCCAACGTCTATATTTTGCCTGACCAGTCTGCATTCCTCAATCCAGATTCAGCGACACCTGACAGAGGTCAGGGAAGATCTGCGGTCCCACAGAGGCACCAACGGCGAGATAGAACGATCCATCGGTAGGTTCTGTGATGGCGTAGGCGGTGTGGAAGACAGCGGAAACACACCCGACTCTGGTTGGTTATCTGACATTACTTTCCGTTACTCCGAAATGGGATAGTTTCGAAGAGAACGGCTACCGTGACGGAGAAGAGCAGAAATCTGATATGGAGTCCAGAGGATGGAGAAATCATTCAAATAGCTCCAAGTCCGCTTTGACTGTGCCACCGTACCTTACATTCCTGGCTGCGTACTTCAGAGCCGAAAATCCGGTTTGAAGTCAATTTGACGGACATGCTGTCCTTGTCCACTACGGAGACATACCTTGGAACCAATTAACGAGAGGTAAATGCGGACTTTCGCCGGAAACCATAAAATTGTGGGCAGTGCAGTGTGATGTGGTTAGCAACATCGTGCAACATTGTCCCCCGCATTTTCCAGCTTGGAGCCTCCCTTGCTGTCCTTGATTGTAAAGTCACTGCAGACACAGGCCATGGCAAGACCCTTGTGTCAAATAATCCCCATCCTATTCCGCCCAAACACTGTTTCGATCACCATTTCGCCTTTGAAACGACTGCAATAATTCACACAGGTGTGACAAATTGATTCATGCTGACACCACTAATACAGTATTGTGGTTCCGTTTGACTTAGGTGCATAGAATCTTGGGGTGATCAATCGATCACCAGACTAGCTTGACAAGGTTTCTGACGCGCACCCAAAATCCCGTGGGAAAATGCTCACCGGAAGAAATATAGCACAGCCAGCATAACTGCCAGTGATCATTAACGAAGTCCTGAAAATTGCTTCGTGCAACTGACACTGCTTCGTCATTGACGAAACGCGACACGACGACGACGATGCGCTGAGACGAGCTACGACGTGACAACGACGACGCATACCAGCACCACGATGCTACCATATGTCGATGAAACGATAAGTATAACACCCTAACAGCGACATGGCACCAAGATGGTGCCACGCACGAAGAACACGGCGGCAATGACGACGACGCCACGGCCCTTCTCCCCCTCATCCCGTCGCCATCTCCTTATCCGTGTTGAGGATGGCGTCCAGAGACACTTGACACTACTTGCAGTCTTTGTGGAGCCAAAACTTTGAGCGCATTCGTGAACCCTCACATCTGATTGCATTGCTGCCGATCGCCAACTACGGCTCGTTGACCGCCCTTTTGATTCTCGTTGTACAAAACTTGACTGTCAACAGAATGAACATGCGAAGCGTCAGCATTGTCTTCAGTCCTACACTGGGTATACCTGCAGGCGTCTTCAGCTTGATGCTGCCTATAACGTGGGTGAAGCAGACAAGGACGATGAACTCAGTGGGCGAATTTTGTTTTTCTTCCTTTTTGTTTCGCCTCTCTTTGAAAACTTTCTGGTTTACATATATATACCCTCTTCTGCCTACTAGCTTACTGCGTGAGCATGTGAATGACGGCCTGGCTTGACGGACAGTGAAATTGGATGGCACTTGGGAACCTTGGCAACATCATGTTCGGATAGCACAGAGGGGCGGTAAGATAGGCATCCAACGGGAGAACCCGTCCGGCAAGATGCCGCGACGTCGGGATCCATCACTATCGCCTCGTGTATCTCGCTCTGGATTTGGCACCAAATCACACCCGATTTCCAACAGCCCAGAGGGCCTTTCAATAAGCAGAACTCCCGTACAAATAACTCTGGTATGTAGTACATATGTATCCAGCTTGTTTCGTATAGCCTGAGCCAAGCCTGAGCGTATCACGCTATTGGCGTTCTAAGCAGCCCGGGGCTAAGCAAGATATGCGAATCCAACTCGTGGTGATTGGGTGTTGAAATCAAACACGGTATAGTACTGCTGGAGGAAGACGCTCCCGATCGACCAGAAATCTAGTTGGGTTCACCGGTCAGCATGGGAAGAGGACATGGTGAATAGAAGAACCCCACCGTGATGTTGATTCACAACAGTCGCAATTCCGCTAAAGCAATCTCGCGCCCAAGGCTCAACCCGTCCCTTGCTGAGGTGATCGGGAAGAAGTGTAAACGGCATTCCACCAATGGTAAAAGTCATGGTGGGAATGCGTCTGCATGGGACTACAGGGAGTCAATAAAAAGTACCAAATTTGATTGAAACTCACAGATGAAGAGACCACGCCCGGCCATGTATTGCCGGCCGCCAGCCCACCGGTGCAGGGTCAAAACTCGCTCCGCATCACCATAAATGAAGTTGGCACCAGTGTCGACGACGGCGAGTATATTTGTCAGAATTATCCTGCCATCAATTCGAATGTCATCTATCATCAGCTCCCAGAGAACCTGAAAGGGAAATATAAGTATACATCCATCATCGCCTGGCGTTTGTGCTCACCGGATTTGTTACAGGGGCATAGGCGAGGGTGTCCTGAATGTAAAGCCTTCTGTCCATTCCACCAATGTACAGCTCGCCTCCAGAATCGGTGAGCTTGAGTGAAAACATTGGTTGAGACAGCTTTCCTTCATTGAAGAGCGTGTGAAATAGAGGACTCTGGTCACGAAAGCCTGAGTAAGCCGGGAAAGCCAATCCCAATACACCATCTGGAGCAAACCGAGCTTCTGCCATAGTTGGAGAGTATGTTGTTGCGGCACCGATGGTCTGAACGTCTGCCTATTCATCGGTCGGAAGTAATGATGTTCGCAGATAGTAGCAAAAACTTACGGTAAGACCAGCAATGGTTACATTGTCCAGATATTGTTTACCAGCGGCCATCCTGCCATCTGCAAATCTTTCCACAAAATCTATATCGAGGTCAAAGTTGGTGATGTGGGACGATGCGGGATCCCAGACGGCAGAGTGACTTCTGCAGTTTTGATCACCGGTTGAGGCTGCAACAAAGAGATCGCTGGGTCGAATAAGACGAGAGAGTGGATGGTATTGACGGAAAATACTCACCTAGTACCGGTATTGAGCTGGACTGAGGTGGCGACTAGAGTGAGTGGGTGTCACGAATGCCCGGAAAAACTCACCGAAGAAGGGCATGGGAGGAGTGCCAATGAAAATGGTTGCACACCATACTCCGTTCGCAAATTTTGTCAAATCAAGGATAGCCCACCAGTCCCGTTGCACAGCAGAAGGATGGGGCGTTCCCGTGTTCTTTTCGGAACCATCCATGCCACTTGGGCCACGAATGATCTTGCTAAAAATGTGTGAGCAAAAATGATGCCCGAGGACAACACAGGTCGATTTACGCGTCATGTGATGTAGCAGAGTGTTTCGTGAGTGGTATGGCTATACCATCATTTGCCCCCCCAAGATCAGATGTTTGGGCGGCCAGAACGAAAAAAGCCAATGTGACGGCAATCCTTGTGATCACCTTCAAGTTGAAGAGCATTGAGTAGCAAATGTGGAGGAGATATCATCAAGTACTTGCGCCTGATTTAAATAAATGTCGCGGTGGAATGACATCTAGGAACTAACCGGATAACAATCAAACTGATGAAGCATCGAAACATGGCTCAGGAGTTTGAGATGAGGTACCGTGAGACCACTGATCTAGACACTCACAAGCCGGATTCAACCGGGAGCATCCTTGATGGAAGGGCGGTGTACAAACGTTCAAAGACGGGACTGCAGCGGTACATAGTATTTCCAAGCAGGTTTGAAAGCGCTTGACAAAGTTTCTGTCGAATGTGAAAATCGTGGGAAAGTGAAACCCCTCCCTGGTCAGCGGCCTACAGAGGGCCGGTTGGCAGCGACAGGGATGGAACAATTCCGAATGAACGTGTCCGATTCTTTCCCCTCATTAACGACCACAGTGCAACGTGAAAGCTGGTACTCTGAAATTCTGTTATCTTCGCGAATCGCCAGTGGAATTCAATGACCTCGTCATGACATCCGGGCCGGGCCGGACTAGTTTGTTTGTATGTCATTCTCGCCCTTTGCGTAAAATTCGGTTCAACAGGGCGTCGCCGATTGTGCTACCGACCCCCGTTCTTTTTTTTTCGCGGTTGCCGCATCATCAGCTCTGCCTTATAAATTTACAGGCCCGTCAGCGCAGTGCGCGGCTCAACCCTTTGGTTTCCTCTTCTCTTTCTTCGTTTTGTATTGGGATGTCCATCCCGCCCACTCATCCCACCAACGACGAGCACACTCCCTTGCTCGCCGCTGCCAACAATGGTGACGAACCCAGGAGACCCACACCTTTACCAAGACTCCAGATCTATATTCTTTTGCTCTCCGTCTTGATCGAACCCATTGCGTCGCAGTGCATATATCCATTCATTAATCAAGTGAGCCAACGCTGTTCCCCTTGCATCCCATGTTGACTCTCCATGGTCTAGCTCGTTCGTGAGATTGACATTACTGGCGGCGACGAGGCGAAAGTCGGTGAGTGGGATTTGTTCCCCTTAACGTACGTCCACCCCTAAGTTCCCGTTCGTCAGGATATTACGCAGGAATGATCGTACGTAAAGATCTTTATGCTCTGTTTGCTCACTGATGCCCGATGTTAGGAGTCCCTCTTCTTTGTCACCCAAGCTTTAACTGTCTTGCAGTGGAGCCAAGCATCCGACCGTATTGGTCGTAAGCCCGTACTTCTGTTAGGTGTATTTGGTCTATCCATATCCATGATTTGCTTTGGTCTCTCGCGGACCTTTACCGGATTGGTATTGAGGTATACTTTATCGACCCAATTCGTCGTCCGATCTCACGCCTGCGGTCTCACAGCCGTTGCATCACTGGCGCTCTGAATGGCAACGTCGGTGTCATGAAGAGCATGCTTGGGGAACTGACCGACTCTACGAATATGGCTCAGGGAATCTCCCTTTTACCTATGGCTTGGTCGCTGGGCATGACGATTGGGTATGAGTGACAACTTGCCTCATGTCACCTTCGTTTTACCTAGCCATCAACAGTCCGATCATTGGCGGTACGCTTTCCCGGCCACGGGACAATTTTCCTCGGTACTTCAGCTCCCCGTTCTGGGAAGAGTTCCCATATTTCTTGCCATGCGGTGTCGCTGCTGGGTTCTCATTCTTGACATTTGGGGCCGTTCTAGTTTTTCTCAAGGAAGTAAGTGGTTTGACGAGGTTGACATCGCCGTCAACAGCTAACGGCCACCAAGACTCTGCCCCGTCGGGTCGCACCAGAAAAGCTGGATTCTTCACTTGTTAGGGAAACCGGTGGCCACGAAATCTGCTACACCATGATTGACCAGCAGCCAGAGTTAGCCTCGCCAATCTCGGATGCGCCAATGCCACTTAGCAAACTACTCAATCCAGCCAGGACTCTGCTCATCGCAAACTACGCGGCGCTTTCTGTCCTGGAAATAGCAATGTACTCACTCCAGCCTCTTTTCTACTCCACGCCAATCGAGTACGGAGGTTTAGGATTCACGCCCATGCAGATCGGGCTCTGGATGGCCTGCTTTGGCATCTTCAACGGTGCCTTCCAGGTTTTCTGTTTTGCTCCGCTCATAAATAGGCTAGGACCCAAAAAGTTGTTTCGCATTGGTCACCTTTGTTTCCTCCCGCTTTTCGGTCTCTTCCCTATCATAAACTGGATCACTCGACAGTGGGGGATCATCTGGCTCGTCTGGGTCTTACTTTTATGTCACCTCGCGTTAGCAATTGTCATGGACATGGCCTTCAGTGGGTTGTTTCTAGATATCAATACTTCAACACTGACCTTTTCATCCTATTATAGGCTGCATCCTACTGTACATCACGGCTGCCGCGCCGAACCGGCGATGTCTGGGTGCGCTCAACGGTGTCGCGCAGACCACTGCATCTGTCGTTCGTGCTGTTGGGCCTGCATCAGCGACGTCGCTATTTTCGTACTCGATGCAAAACAACTTCATGGGAGGGTATGGAGTTTACGTCGTCCTGGAGTTTGCAGCTATTGCCGCCATCCCGTTGGGCGCCATGTTGCCGGACAACATAGCAGCAGGCTGCTGATTGCCGATTGGATAAAGATATTGGTGGTAGGGAGCCAAAAAATGTTGGATGATGCTTAGGTGTGTTTTCCTTCTCGATTTATCGCATTTTTACACGATAGGGATCTTGTTGAGGGCGTATAGTTTGATACGGCGATATACCAAGGAAAGGCTTTTGCAATGTACTTTACTTTTTGCATGTATATATCCATTGATTCTTTCGCTCAATACCATCGGGTTTTGTAGTGGGTTTCCTGACAACTGATACATGTTGGCCGCTAAATGGAGTGAACCAGCTGGTGTCGGTCGTTCGACACGGATACAGGACCAGATGAAATCTCAAAGTCAAGCTTTGAAATTTCAGTAGCCAAAGATCCAAGTAGTGCGTGCCAGTCGTACAACTGCCGTCAACACATTCAAGTTATAGTGTCCCTCATACAAATGCAGCCCAGCCCCAAAACGCGCATGCATTGTCACACAAGGCGTTGACTACCATCTTTTAGCATCTAACACAAGTGCAAGTAGAGGCTATATAAGGGCTCATGGTATGAACTTGAGAACTTGAGGGTAATCATTTCAACACCGTTGTCGTCATCACCACCCACACTCCGTACCGCTGAAATGTTCGACGAGAATGCCCGTCTCCCCCTTGACCTTGGATAGCCTGTAGCGTTCTAGGTTGTAAACTTGAAACGAGGCGGCAGCAAGCTTCATCGCCCTGATATGATATGGGCGCGAATTCGCAGCGATGGCATGCCTCCGAGATTGCCAAATGCAAGTTGCGAGGTTCATTCCCGTGTCTGGGTTAGGAACTCCGTACCAATACATAATGAGCTATCGAAAGAATTGCAACCCTCAACGCATTGAAGGGGGAAAGGGAAAAATATGGCTCACTCCTCCGTTAGAAACAGCCTCTTCATGGGCCTGTTTGTCCGCATCGTAAAGCGCTGCGTGCGAGGTGAGACAGGCCTTGTTTTCAAACGAGATTTTACTCACGACCACTGTCACTTCCCTTCTTGCGTTGACTGCGGAAGACAACTGCGTACCATTCGCGTTCTTCGTCCTCTGGGAGCTCAAGTTCCAACCAGTTGAAAGCGAGCGCGTAAGGAAGAATAGCGTAATCTTCAGATACTGGACGGAAATGGTGCAGCGCCTTGTGTAACGAGAGTGAGGCGGGGTCAATATCTGGCAAACGGGTCGCCGTGGCCAACGGTGGACTATCTATAGAGACAGCTGGAACAGAGATATCCTGGGGAAGTGAAGATAGAAGGGGAGGAAGATATAAGACGGCGGAAGAAGGTTTTGCTAGGCTTTCCGAGGTGAATGTAGGGACGACATGGGGATCCCGTTCTTCAGGTTCGGGGATAGATTGTACGTCATACATCAAGGAATCAGCATCAACAGACACGTCGGGACGTTGGGGAAGTATCAAGCCCATAGTGGGAAGGGAGCGGGTTTGCGAACAATTTTTGACTGTGTGATTATCCCGATTCTATGTAGCAGCAGTCATCAGCTAGGATTGGAGAAACAAGAAAGAAGGGAGATGAACGGTTCCGTCCTCCGGCTGCATCATCTAGCAATAATTGCACGGCGGAAGGCGTGATCATTGCGAGCCCCGTTGCGTGATCTTGCGTCGATACCCGGCAAAAAAACAAATTTGTCAACAGCTCTGTCAGCCATCCCCCGCCCCGTGACACGAAACTGTCTCGGAGGAAATTAGCCCAAAAATTTCAAGTAAACCAGTCTCAAGCCTTGTCAAAGTCCAGGGGTGTATGATGCCAGTGACCTGGACAGAGTTCAGCAGGTCCCCGCGTTCACTACTAAATGCAAAGATGTCAGAGAGCCCAACCAGAGCTGAAACTCCGAGTTAGTTTGTCAAAAAAAATTTGACCTCAAAATCGAAACACACCATGGCATAGGTTCAAAGGATATACTAACCATTAAGAGGGATACGTTATTAGTGGTGTTTGATGCCCACCTTTCATCACTGAGGAAACAATAGGTTAGCTCACCCCGGTGAGTCGTTTCAAGCTTCCCTAAGCCTGAGAAAATTTGCACGTCGATGAACGAACACCTGCAGCTAGTGAGATATGCATCCTCGCTCGAATTCGAGATGAAGACTGGCACAAGCCTCAGGCCGTCATGGCGGCCCTAATTGGCACTAGAGGCAGAGGCACATTTTTGAGGGTAGGAAAAGGAATTGCAAGTTTTCAATATTCGAAATATATTTACAATGGCGAGTTGCGGTGCTCATACAAACTTTATCTGGAGTAGAGATGAAGTGCACTGGCAAGAAGCTGTAGTAGCTTACGTAATCTATTCTGGTCAGACGCTCGTCGTTCCGAGTTTGTTCGAAACTCACGATGGCCACCAGAAAAGCTGCAGAGTCCACGCTCTACCATGTACACCCGAAAGGCTTTTGGAAGAAGTTCCGTGCGTTATGGACTTCCGCATCATTGCATTATTACTGACGTCAAAATAGGCGATGCGGTAGTTGTGAATCCGGAAATTTCTTCTGGCCTTCCGATCCCAGAGTTGAACAGATATCCTCAGCCTGGCTCGCGCCCGGAAAATTACTCTGCTCCTGCAACCAAAGGTGCCAATAACGCTATCATGTACCTGCAAATGAAACTGACACTTCGCTCAGCATCTGACCCGGCTCAGAATCCCTACTGGAAACGCGATGTTCGGCGGGCTTACCCCCAGCTTTCTGTGGTCACTCAGTCGGATCTCTCTACCCTGCTTATTCAACACTCCCAGCTTCAATCGTATGCATTCCCTTCATATCACTGTTCCAAGCTAACGTGTTGCGTCAGTGTCGCCGCTCCCAAGGAGAGCGAGGCTACTCAGGTTCCTGCGGAAGCACCAGACGCCGTGGATTTAACCCAAGCCATCACCATCGTCGCTTCTGTCACACCTGTCTACAGTGAGGCCAAGTTGCCTCCCACAGTCCCTACACCGTTCAAGCGATGGAGACCGGAACGTGCACCCGACGCACCGCATGACCCCAATGCATACTTCCCCATGATACTATACAAGTAGAATCCGCTTCATCGTGGAGGTGTTTAATAGTCGATAGGCTTGGATCTCATACCCCAAAACAAACACTTGAGTCACATGGTAATGCAAAGGAACGTTCGAATTCAAGGTCCGGGGCAACATTGTATCACCACTTGAGATAAGATACACGGAAATTATGGTTATCCAAGCTTTCCAATTGCTGTAAGTAGTAAGTAACTTGTATACCTGCCCCGAAGTGTTATCGAGATCGTGGGAAGGAAGGACCATCTCTTCGTCGAGACTCGAGAGAAGTGGTTTCAATCATAATTCTGGTCAGCGACTAACAGGTGATGTCGATGGAGAATGCATCTCATCTTTCAGTCATTCTGGACTTGTCTCCAACTCAGTGGCATCTCTCTGCTCAACCGACAACCCCGTACCCGCTACCCATCGAACTCTTTCTATCCCACCTACTGGCCTTTTTGAACGCACACATCGCTTCCAAGCATGAAAATACCTTGGCAGTATTTGGCGCGCTTCCCGGCAAGAGGTAGGTAGTCCCGGTCGAGTTGTATATATCCATCTAGCCATGAATTCTGCTCATTTTTGACTTGGCGGCAGCGTCATGCTCTATTCTTCGACGGAAACGCTGGCACCGGTCGACGATACGCCGCCCCTCGACCCGAATTCATACCCACCATTTAAGACTGTCGACACCACGGTCCTCCAGCGGATCAAATGCGAGATGGAGGCGCTCAATGAAATGGAGGAAGAATGTACGCTCCATCATTTTTGTTGTACGAAACAGAGGCGCTTAAAGAATGATAATTCAGTACCCTGTGCGCTGGTCGGCGCGCTGACCAAGGCGCTTTGCTGTACGTCTTGTTTTGTTTCCGGCGACGCCTGGCTCCCGTTCGCCAAAGAGCGTATGTGATCTAATCAGTCCTCGCCTTTCTGGCAGACATCAACCGAATCACGCATCCGTCCACCACCACTTCCACTACCACCGCCGTGAACGTGGAAGACCCAACCATCCTCCCAGACCCGCGCATACTCATCCTGTCCGTATCCCCCGACTTGTCGTCCTCTTACATCCCAATTATGAACTCGATCTTTTCGGCGCAAAAACTGGTTTGTTCCTTTGTGTCTTTTTCTCGATGCAGACGTGAACCGAGGGACGTTTGCTTCATTCTAGAAAGTGACCATCGACGTGTGCAAGTTATATGGCCCAGACACGGTCTTCCTTCAGCAAGCTGCGCATCTGACCAACGGGTCGTACATTTATCTCGAACGCCGCGACGCACTGCTACAGTATCTCACCGTACGTCTTGTCGCTCGCCTCGAGTCAGGGGGTAAATCCATTAGGAGCACTCTAGATGTCTTTTCTTTCCCCGCCGTTGATTCGTAAAGTTCTTGCCGTTCCAACGCAAGACAGGATCGATTTCAGGGCTGCATGCTTCTGTCACAAGAACATCGTCGATATCGGATTCGTCTGTTCCGTGTGTTTGTCGAGTCCGTGCACCCGACTCATGGAACGTACAGAGATACTGACATCATGAACAGTCTTCTGTCAACCAGTTCCCGTTTGTTCGACATGCAGGTAGATCGTCGTGGCACATTACCTCATGACGACTAACATTGATCTGATGCTTAGGACCAAGTTCCCGCTGAAAACGCTTCAGCGCCTCAGTGCTGCTCGACCATCACCGCCTGTAGCGAACTCTCCAAGCTCACGGCCCTTTGCGAACATCAATAACGGTGCTCTGCGGTCGACTCCACGCCCTGCGAATGGTGGTATGGAGAGCTGATGCAAGGGTTTGCTAAGTCAATGCAACTATCTACATCCACGTTTATGACGCTGTAAAGGTATTTGCGTTGCTGTTCCTGCTCCCGCGACTGGATTCATTTTCACCCCCTTCACTCTACCCACGGAGAGGCAGAGCAGTGATATAAACAGGTGAAGTGTTCGTCGCAAGAACTGGCTGCGAAGTTTGCGGACGGCGTAGAATTTTTGCCTTGCAGCACTTATGTTATCACTGAAGTCGGAGAGAATAATTTTCCGTACCTTTGGTGTGGGCTTTTCAGAGCTTGCGTACGCAACCGCCATGCTTTCTGTGGTGAATGCACACCACAACCTTGCTGGTACCGATCAGAACTCCTTAGTGAAAAGGTGTAAAATGTCGACGGCACGGCGTACGTATGACATTCCCCGCCTCCTGTGCTTCCTTTGTCATCAACAACACGCCAACATTGGGGTGGGTATCACCGCGTTTCACGATGGGATCTTTTGATCATGTCAGGTCGACTCATGGAAGGAAACTTTATCTGTACTGACCATAGAAGTGGGTTGACAATGTCCTCGTCAACGACTCATGGATGTCTTCCTCTCTACCGTCTTGTCGATCAGACACTGGACGCAGCGCGTCGGCAATTGTACGAGCCAATCCAATTCTCATGATATGTTCGCCAGCTCCTAGGTCCCCGTGATCGCCAAGACAACATTCGTAGGGTGGCAATTCGTACCCGATATGCTGCAAGCTATCCCTGCTTGTCCATCCTGCAACTGCTCTGCCCAGCATCCCGCGCCAAACGTTGCGGCCTTGGGTCAGTCAGCACCACATCACCATTGTCATCACACGATACAGGATGCCTCACCTCTCCAATCCTCCCTGAATACTTGAGAAGCAATCCACCGCTGTTGGCATAACACGTCAAACGCCCAAGACTTGCACAAAAGATAAAGAAAGCAAGACCAAGCCGGAAACGAGGCGAAACTATTTGACGAACGAACCTGGATACACCCGCAGCTAAATTGCCTTCCGAATCCCAGGCGACCGCACCGACCGTGTCTTGCATCGCATCCTGGGGAGGAACGGACACCGCCTCGAGTCGGTCGCCGGCGACCGATGCGGCTACTACCTCGTCGTGTCGTTTCACCCATCTCTGCCAGTCTTGCTTCGCACGTGGGGCGATCATGCTCGTCGGATCGATCGTCTCGATTCCATTTTTGTGTGCGAATGCGTGTGCACCAGTGGAGACCAAGGTTCTGTGGGGTCGGATTCGTAGCAGTGATCAGCCAAATTAGTAAGCCTCTTGTAGAACAGAGGAGGGGGGGCATGACGCCCGAATCGGGGTCACGGAGTGAGAGACACGAATGTGTATTTGGATACGTACAAGGGTCGGATGCGACCGAGCCCGACGTCCGGTACGCGACCGTGCGCGAGGACCGCGCTAGCGACTTTGATTGGGTTTCTGACCCCTGTCGCGTTGCATTGCAAGGTTCATCAATATATTAGCGAAGGGCATCGTTCGGTCGCCGAAACGCGGTATGCGTGATGAGAAAGATGATGGCGGCGCTGTGCGCGTTAGATCATGGACCGTCGCACGGGATAGGTTGCGAAGAAGGACGCGCCTGAGAGTGCGCCGACGCTGCCAAAGTCACCTGTGGGACCATCCATGATGGCGGCATCGCATTCCACGGTGCCGTCGAACGACAAATTGGAGCCATATCCTTCAGCGAGGACGCGAAAGATGTGAGGGGTCCGAGTTGAGTGTTCGTTTCTCAGTTACGGGTAGTCTGAGATCTAAAAGAAACGACGACGACATACCTGCGTTCAAACAATCGTCGTTTTCGAGGATCGTGATCGCCAGCTCGATGATCGACAAAGCGCTCGTGGATGGGACCTCGGATGTCATTCGGAGCGCTTCTGTGCACGCACTTCGGGGAGAGTCAGCCAAGATAAACCTAGTATGTCGACTCGGAGACGCCAAATCACCGTTTCATAGCACCTTTCACTTGGGCTTCTGACACCCTACCGTGCTGTCCTGCGCCACCATGCACGGCAACGTAGCATACCTTTGAAGATGTCATGGAATGATAGTAGTACGACTCGGAAAGCACCAAGTCACCGCAGAAGGGTTAGTAGCATGCGCCGGCGGCATGACAGCCAATTACTTGTGACCAGTCCAACTGATGCCGCAGGCTCAACAAATCTCAGGAACGGTGGATACCAGATACATAAAGTACACAAGAATCGTTTCTCAGTACATCATCATGTCAATCCACACGTCCTCAATGAAATCTTCACCGTCTAAAGGTGCAAGAAATCAAGAAAGAAACCACACCTAAGCGTCAGCCGACGTTCTTGTTTCAGCTCCCTGCACACCACCGGTACCTTCGTGTCCAATTGGCAGTTCAACGACTTTCTGCCGCATCGTCCGGCAGCATGGCGCTCAACGGCATAGCTACAACAACTGCAAGTATCAGGATGATATAAACCCCATACCCTCCCATGAAGTTGTTTTGAATTGAATACGCGAATAGCGACGTTGCTGATGCAGGCCCAACAGCACGAACGACAGATGCAGTGGTCTGCGCAACACCGTTGAGCGCACCAAGGGATCGCCGGTTCGGCGCAGCAGCCGTAAGGAGCATCAAGATGCAGCCTAAAAGATGACAACGTCATCATTATTGAAGCCTATCAGCATCTAGAAGTAACCCACCAAAGGACATGTCCATAACAATTGTTAACGCAAGTTGACAGAAAAGCACGAGCCAGACGAGCCAGACGATCCCCCACTGTCGAGCGATCCAGCTTATGGTAGGGAAGAGACCGAAAAGCGGGAGGAAACAAAAGTGACCAATGCGGAATAATTTTTTAGGTCCTAGTCTGTTTATGAGTGGAGCGAAATAGAACGCCTGGAAGACGCCATTGAAGATGCCAAAGCAGGCCATCCAGAGTCCGATCTGCATGGGCGTGAATCCTAAACCCCCATACTTGATTGGCGTGGAGTAAAAAAGAGGTTGGAGCGAGTACAGCGCTATCTCGAGGACAGAAAGCACTCCATAATTTGCCATGAGCAGAATCCTGTCTGCATTGAGCAATTCGCTAAGAGGCATTGGAATATCCAAAGTTGGCGAGGCCAGTTTCGGCTGTTGGTCAATTGTGGCGCATCTGATATCGCGGCCACCGGCTTCCCTATCCGCTGAAGAAGCCTGCTTCTCTGGTGCAACCCGACGAGGCAAAGTCTCGGTGGATGTTAGCTGTTGACGGCGATGTCAGCATCGTCGAATCACTTACCTCCTTGAGAAAAACGAGAACGGCACCAAACGTCAACAATGAGAACCCAGCGGTGACACCACATGGCAAGAGATATGGGAACTTCTCCCAGAATGGAGAATCAAAGAACCAGATAAAATTATCACCTGGCCGAGAAAGTGTGCCTCCGATGACTGGACTATTGATGGCCAGGTGAAACGAAGGTGGCATTTAGCATGTAATCACTCGTACCCTAGCGTCAAGCCCAGTGACCAAGCCATAGGCAAGAGAGAGATTCCCTCAGCCATGTTCGTAGAGTCGGTCAGTTCCCCAAGCATGCTCTTCATGACGCCGACGTTGCCATTCAGGGCGCCAGTGATACAACGGCTATGAGATCGCAGGTGTAAGATCGGACGCCAAATCGGGTCCATAAAGCATACCTTAATACCAGTCCGGTAAAGGTACGCGAGAGACCAAAGCAAACCATGGATATAGACAGACCAAATATACCCAACAGAAGCACGGGCTTACGACCAATCCGGTCCGACACACGACTCCATTGTAAAACCGTTAAAGCTTGTGTGACAAAGAAAAGGGACTCCTAACGTTGCGGATCAGTGAGCAGAACAGGGGATCTGAGACTTTGCATCGTGACGTACGATCATTCCGGCATAGTATCCTGAGGAATAGAACCTTAGGGGAGGACGGACATCATGGAGGGCAATCTGATGGCACTCACCAACTTGTGTTTCATCGCCGCCTGTGATGTCAATCTCACGGACGAGCTAGCCCAAACAGAGTGAACACGGGATACAAGAAGAACAGAGAGGCTTTACTTGGTTAATGAATGGATATATACACTGCGATGCAATAGGTTCGATCAAGACAGAGAGCATGAGAACATAGATCTGGAGTCTCGGTAAGGGTGTGGGTTTCCTGGGTTCGTCGCCGTCACTGCCAGCGGTGAGCAAGGGTGTGTGCTCGTCGTAGTTGGAATGAGGGGGAGAGACGGTCATTCCAACGGCAAGTTAGGTGAGAAGGAAGGAAGGAACTGATCAATGAGTTGTGCGCCGACGCAGGGAGTTTTATAGGGTGCATGATCACACTCGGCCGCTAGGCTTTTATGCAAAATGGCGAGAATGATAAACAAACTATTTTGGATTGTCCGGCAAACGTTCACATTCAGATACCGGGAACAAAGAGTTGAATATCAAACTTTGTCAGCTTTCCGATTGAAAGGTCGCCGATTGTAGACGCTTGAAAGAAGCTGTGGAAGTCTTCAAGAAGGCCGAACGAAGGAATTATTTTGACGTGCTTACCAGCAAACGAATTGTGATCACAGTCACATCACAGATTCTCTGCATCGCTGAGAGACTTTCGCTGTCAAGAGGGTGGATTACCTAATAGAGCTCGATCATTCTTGTTTGCCTATTTTGGAAGACGTCGGCTTCGCCCGACAGCGCCTCGTCCAAACTTTTTTTATATGCTTGCCCCAAGGTCCGTGAAAAAACATCAGGTACTCCTTCGCCATGGCCTGTGCATCGTCTGGGCCATCGTGGTCGTCTGGTTTGAACTCGGAGCGTTCTACCTCGCCGTGCGTGGTTGTCGTTGGCCAGATGCGCGACAGGTGTGTCGGTGTTTTTTTTCCTTGTTCTCGAATTGTGCTCATAGGCGGGTCGGTTTGGCGCAGCCTCACATCCCTGATTCGCGCATTGTGCGAATACTTGTGATGGCAGACCCACAGATAATAGACCGGCATTCCTATCCTGGTCGTTGGCCAATTCTTTCCGCGTCAAATCAATATATAGTTGACCTGAACCTTCGAAAGAACTGGAATTCTGCATTTCGGTATTTCCATCCGAACGCCGTGGTGGTTCTAGGTATGCTTCACAGTGTACTCACTTTCTTTGTGAAACGAAGAGCATCCCAGGTGACATGATGGACAACGGACGCCTATCCATGTCCACAAGCGAGTATGTCCATCGATAACATGTCTCAAGGCGGCCCCCACGTATGTGTTAAGCTCTGTTTCTTCCTAGATACGAAGCCTATTTCATGCGGTACCAGAACATTTTCAACAAAGGAGATTCACCGCCCCCAGTCTATCACCTGCCAGGTAATCATGACATAGGGTTCGTCCCGTCTCATCTTCATCTGCGGGATATGTAGCAATACTTACAATCCTCCCTTCCAGCCTTGGCGATCCTTCATCATTCTCTCTCGAGGCTGAGGCGCGCTACATATCCCACTTTGGTCCTCGGAATTATCGTCGTACCATCGGAAACCATACCCTCGTCTTCATTGATGCTCCCGCCCTCGTCGAGGAGGACTCGCTACGTTCCGGCCGTGGATTTACATTCAACAGCTGGCCTGCTATTTCAGGCGGCCCCGTACAACTTGTGAATCAAATTGTATCCGTCGGTCCTCCGCGTCCCGTTATCTTGTTTACGCATATTCCTCTTCATCGCCCTTTCGATGCGTCGTGCGGTCCATTGCGCGAGAAAGGAACTATAAAGCAAGGGTTTGGGTTTGGTTACCAAAACTTGCTCTCGGACGAGGCAACAAAGTTCCTGCTTCAATCTCTCCAGCCATCTCTCGTTCTGAGGTTCGGTTTTATTTCGTGCACAGAATATACCACTGACCATGCAACAGTGGCGATGACCATGACTATTGTGAATATGAACATACTATCCCCTCGTCAGGTGAAAAGGTTCAAGAAGTCACTGTCAAGTCAATATCAATGGCGATGGGAATCCGTCGTCCAGGCTTTCAACTACTCTCCCTAATTTCAACTGTGCCTTCTCCAGATCAGATTACGCAGATACCCGTCCCGCCTCCCTTGCTAGCTCCCTGCTTCATGCCGGATCAATTGGGAATATACATGCATATTTATGCACCACTCGCATTACTATCTGTTCTCATCCTCCTTGCGTCCAACATCGTTCGCGTAAACGGACTTATCGGGCATCAAACATGGGGCAGAAAGCACACCCGCCAAGACATTTCCGAAGGGCTACACGAGTTATCCCGGGGCAACGCATCACATGCAGCCGATGACGATTCTTTCCTTCCGCCTCCCGCTAACAGATCACGAAACCATCACCATTGGCCTATGCGTGGCCGCTCTTACTTGCCGCCCTGGATATGGACGTTCACACTCGGTGGCCACCGGCGCCGGATCACCCTTCCGAACCCGCTCGGATGCCGAGCACCTCAGCGTAACGTGGGAGTACTCGTCGGATTCTTGCAGGACGTCGGGGCGGTAGCGTGGCCGCCTGTCCTCTTGTTTATTGCGATATCCTGCTGGGTCTTGCAATGGTAGCACACACTACTTGGCACATCTTTACAGGGCCGACAACAAGTCCGTGCATCGTGAGGGCGATCATTCCAACATCATGATAATCATTTCTGTCCAATTATTCTATATATCTAGGGTTTTTCTGGCTTTGCTTTTCTCACACGGCCTATCCCTTGACCTGGTGGGGTTTCGTTTGACCATATGAGGTCATCATTGCAATACAGTTTTTCATATTCAAATACATCCTTGCGATTCATCTCGTCTTGGAGTGATCCTGTAATATCTTGTGATCGGGTTCCTGCGTCTGTTCTGAGCGCTGATCCGTGTCCCGGCGACTTAATGAGAGAACGCAATTGAGCACCAAACGTGTGACGGTCTGGATCCTGGATCCTGCACTCCTCCCTGTGGGAAACGGATCAAACAGTTATGTATGTGGTAACCAGGGGGTTTCGTACCGAAGTGATTCGAGAGATCATGGAGGGAGGAAGTGCTGCCACGACTTCGAGCGCTGATCAACAACACAGCACTAGTTCGACAGTCAAAACAGGCAAGATTGTGCCATTGACGGGTCCTGCACATCCAGGCCCAGAGCACCATGACAGGGCCTGGCAGGCTGACAGTCGTCGGCCACACTGTGTCCGTGCAAGCTCCAGTTTCAATTCAAAGCCTGATCAGTACATCCGATCTCGAGAGCAACGTTATCTCAGCGCTCACAGCGATCCCACTCTCCTCTATGCGACGGTAAGTTGAACTTTCGTTTCAGTTCTCATCTTAGCCTATAAGCCGGTCTAGATGGTGCCCAAGCTGCCTGGGCAGTCAACAAATTTCGGGGTCATATAGTAGTCCTGAGGCACTAATGACCACCTTTGATCGTCCGACTCACTCGTCTGTCTCAGCCCAATGGATCTAAACCTACTTACACCCGGAAGGTAACGCCCCGAATCACGACAGTTATTGCTTCCCGAGTCAAGAGTACAGATCGCTCGCGGAGCGTAATCTGAGACGGGCATATGTTGCCACATATTCAGGGGGATGCTGTGTGCACTCTGCGCCCAGAGTCTGGCATCCTAGCACACACGCATTTGTGTTGCACGGGGAGAGCACCTGAGTCACGGCTACCATTGGCCGGCCGGAGAAACGCGAGAGGCTACGGTCCAGGGAGCCCAAGAGGCAGGTGACAAGTGGACTGACTCCGATCAATGATGTTTTTTCTTCTACTTAAGAGAGAGTACAGCGCACCAATTAGAATCGAGAGCCTCGTGGGAAAGCGATAACGTCGCATGGATGCACAGGCTGGTGATATCGTGAGCCGCGTTCTTGGGAATTGACACAACGAACTAGTAGATCGACAGCAGGCAATGTGTCGTAGACGACAAAGATGGATCGGTGGGCTGTAAGGTCGCCCTCGGGGCATTGTTTACATATATAAGTGGGTGAAGATAAGCTGCTTAGCAGTGTCAATGGCGTTCTGTTGCCAGACTTGAAGGTTACGTCACTGGGGTTCTGGAGGTATCCCAGGTGCCCAGACCAGGGGTAAGTCATGGAGGACCCACAAATCTGCCTTATGGCTTCTGCGCAGTAGAAGCCAGGACGGCAAACTGAATTGAGGAATAGTACATACTTGGGAAAGGAGGCGACACGATGGAGAAGAAGCGTGCCATGAGGGGGGTGGCAATCTGCGGTGGGATTCGGTTCTAATGGGAATGACTCCGGGTACATACCAGGAAGGGAGATAAGGGTCGGATGAGTTCGGGGGCACAATCGTGCGGGAAAGGAAGAAGCAGGCACCGCAATTTGTACCGAGCACGAACCAGCTGGGCTGCGATTGTAGGGACCCTCCCGATATGTGCAGGCAGGGGCAGAAACCTCGTTTATAAAAGCAAAACGGAAACGCCGTCACCATCCCCTGCAGGCTCGCAAGGTCAGCCCAGGGATTCCGGTTGACAACGGAAGTCCTTTTATGCAAGCACGTTCGCCTGTCTTCAACGGTTATAACCTCCAGCGTAGACCCACCTACCCAGCACCAACACACCCGCCAGAGAGACGCACACCACCACTGCGAAGTACCTCCCCACCCACGCTCTCCTCCCCCCTCGCACGCTACGCGAGGAGTTTTGTTGACGGCCAGTGCTCAGAGTCGAACGGACGGATTTGCGACCTCATCATCCCGGAAGAGGCAGCGCAGGGCCTTAGTTCGGACTTGTCCGCGACACTCAACCATATCGATCTCAGCTTAGAGTTTCTTAAGCGTCACCATAAACCCAAAGCTCCCCTCAATCGCTCCCCTTCGGACCCTCAAATACTCTCAACCATCACATCTCAACCAGTTCATATCCCAAGGTATGTCCCTCTTTCCTCCTCCTCCTCCTCCTCCTCCTCCTCCTCCTCCTCCTCACCCCCTTCCAGTTCGATGGCTACCCTCGCACCCCGCAACGATTCACTCAGCGCCCGTGTACGCGGTAGCAGTTACATCGATTTCAAGACTGCCACAACCGGCGTCGCCGCAAAGGCAATGCGCAACGAGATCAGCCGTCTCGTCGGCACCGTCGAAGACCCCGCTACCAAGAAGGTGCGTCCCATCCACCCGGGATCACCCCACTTGTTGATCCGCGCACTGCAGGCGTTCGATACTGAAATGCAAACTTTTTTCTACCTCTTTACCCGCTACCTCTCCGAGCGCGCAAAAAGCGTTGATCTGTTCGTGCTTCCATTTTGTTTTGCCGTCGCTTGTGGAGATTTATGTCTCGTCTCCTCAGTGATTGGGATCGCATCAAATCGCCTGCCGACGACCAGATCGTTCCCTACGACACCTTGGTCCCACCCAAGGACAATAGCAACCTCAAGAAACTTGCTGTCCTCAAAGTCAATGGTGGTCTCGGTACCTCCATGGGCAAGTCCATTCCCGTGTTGTCTTAGATCGTCCTGATATTCCGATTGCCAGGTATGACCGGTGCAAAGAGTGCCCTCGAAGTCAAGGATGACATGACTTTCCTCGACCTCACCGTCCGTCAGATCGAACACCTCAACACCACCAACCATGCCGATGTCCCGCTCATCCTCATGACCTCCTTCAACACGCACGAAGACACGCTGCGCATCATCAAAAAGTATGCTAACCAACAAGTTCGTATCACGACGTTCAACCAGTCACGGTACCCGCGTATCTTCAAGGAAACCCTCCTTCCCTGCCCCAAGCGCGCAGGCGACGACAAGAAGCACTGGTACCCTCCTGGCCACGGTGACCTCTACAACGCACTTTTCCACTCTGGCGTGCTGGACCAGCTCCTCGCTGAAGGCAAGGAATACCTCTTCGTGTCCAACTCGGATAATTTGGGCGCCGTGTAAGTTCGTCAACAGTCGCCTTCTTTCTTCCGTCCTCACCCACGCATTCTAGTGTCGACGAAAAGATCTTGCAACACATGATCGAGACTAACGCCGAGTTCTTGATGGAAGTCACTGACAAGACCAAGGCTGACATCAAGGGTGGAACGCTTATCGATTACGATGGCTCCGTCCGTCTCCTCGAAATTGCTCAGGTCCCTTCAGAACACGTTGAAGACTTCAAGTCGATCCGCAAGTTCAAGATCTTCAACACTAACAACCTCTGGGTCAACCTTGCGGGTAAGCATTTCTAATTCCGTCTTCTGAGTCGTCGTTGAAATTGTGTTACAGCCTTGAAGAGGATCATGGTAGTTGAGGGTATGGAACTCGAGATCATTATCAACCCCAAGACCAACGACGATGGCCAGGCTGTCATCCAGGTATGGGTTTCACGAGTGATAGATGTGTGTTTCATGCTAAGCTACGAGAATAGCTTGAGACTGCCGCTGGTGCCGCCATCAAGCACTTCAAGAATGGACATGGTATCAACGTTCCGCGTTCCCGCTTCCTCCCTGTCAAGGCTTGCTCCGATTTGCTCCTCATCAAGAGCGACATCTACTCTCTGCAACACGGCCAACTCGTGTTGAACGAGAGCAGGATGTTCGAAACGACACCTGTGATCAAGCTTGGCGATCACTTCAAGAAGATTCAACAATTCCAAAAGCGGTTCAAAAAGATCCCCAAGATCATCGAGCTCGACCATCTTACCGTTACCGGTGATGTCTACTTTGGAAGGAATGTCACGTTAAGGGGTACCGTTATCATCGTCGCCAACGAGGGTCAGCGAATTGACATCCCCGATGGATGTACCTTGGAAAATCGTGCGTGCTCTCTATGTCTTTACAACTATTGTCCTTGCTAAACAAAGGTCTTAGGCTTGTTGTCTGGAAACCTCAACATGATCGTATGTCCTGTTCCATTCCATTCTGTTCCGCTCGAACTCACCTCTACGTATAGGAGCTGTGATTGATTGCGATTGTGAAATTTTGGCAACCTTTGTGGATATCGATCTCTTGACGCTTGGTTTTCTATACTGTTTGCATGGAATTGTGGACTTTGAGATATCTTTTTACATCATAGAGCACTTCAACCAATCTAGGTACTTACCATTTCGCTTCGTTTTTTTTGGTGTTCATAAGTACATCACTTGTATTTATTTCGTGATGGGAAGTGGGTAAGAATCAAACGTCACGTGATAGAGTGTATTTATTACATAATTGTCCTGGGTGTCAACGTTTTCCGGTGTTCATCATGTCTGCAGAGACCATCCAACCGTCCGAGGGTTCCAAAGACCCTGTTAGAATCGTCTATCACTCAGAAAACCGGACATTTGCTAGATTGTTCAACGGTAGGATTCTTTTTATCCTTCCCACTCGTCTTGAAACGCGTCGAACTCTTCGTTCACGTAGAGCGGTCCCTCGACGAAGTCAAAGATGTCGTACGCAGGAAACTCGGGCTGGGAAAGGAAACTGGCGTGTCACTCAAGCAGATGGGCCGCGACGCGCTCCTCGATCTCGAAGATGGTGAGAAAAAAATTAGTGCACACTATGGCGATGGCACACGCTTAATCCGAGCATCTGTCGCCCACAGATGACGATTTCCAGGCGTTTCGCGTCTTTGTAAACTCCTCCGTCTCTGTGGACATTGAGGTTACTGTAGGCGAGTCTCAGGGACCTGCCGTGCCACCACCGGTGAGTGTTCACTCACACCTTGAGTCGTGGTCGCGTTGATCAAGGTGGTAATCGACATGTCAGCCCCGCGCGCGCACGTCAGAGGGTAATGAAACCGCTATCACCTCTGTGTCACCTTCCAGGGAACCAGCCACGACTAGTCAACGCACTCCGCTTCTGCAAAGCGTAGAACTCCACTCCCCCCCTGCAGAAGCTTCTCATAAACGGAAGCGCAAAGTTTCGTTCGATGGCTCCTCTTCAACAGCGGTTTCACACCGGACTCCAAAGAAGCGTCCTGCCGAGCCGGCTGCTCCATCCAAAACAACTATGTCGGCTGTCAAGCCCCCGGCCAAGAGGCAGAAGAAAGAGGTTACTAAAAAGAAGGATCCCAAGCAGTCCGAGGCCACCGAGAGTCCTCAAGCCTCTAGTGTGTCCAAACCCGCAGTGGAGAAATCTCTTGCGCTGGAAGGCAGGAGCGAGGTGAGGAGTCACATTACACATAAACGCCTCAGCTCATGCTTAGTACCTGTACCTTCTGTTAGGTGGCGACGAGCACATCAAAGGATGCCGAGACAGCTCCGTCGGCCAAGAAGAAACCGAAGAGATCGAAGAAGGATACCAGCTCTGACCCAAAGTCTTTAGGTAGCTTCCAGCTGGTCAAATTGGTTGCTATAATGTGATATTGATCCGGTAATTTACAGCTGTTGAGACGGTAGCCCCAGGTAATCTTCAGTCAAGTTTAGCGATCGACAAGTTTTCAATCCTTGATGACGTAGATGCAGACCAGATAAACAGCATGGTAAATGTACCTGCTCTTCAACTCGGTAAGGCTGGCAGTCTGACGACCACACCTGTGCTAACATGACTCCAGCAACAGCAAAATCTGGAATGTCAGGGGTGGTAGGTAGTACATCAAAATGTAAGCGTTCTATTACTCAATTGTGCTCTCGTTGACATTGGACATCGGAAAAGCTCGAAAGTCAAAGGCACCCCTCGAAGGAGTCTGTGCCGGTGAGTAGCTCTCACCTTCAAAGCATTAAAGACTTATGAATGTCAGAATAGCTGTCCCTGGAACCAGCGAAAGTGCTGTGGAATCCGGAATAACTGCTGCGATCTTGTCTAAAGCAAGCGAGCCACCATCTGAACCTCCGGCGAAACCACCACGTGTCAAAAAAGTCACTAAAAAGTCTGCAACATCTTCTCGTGCCTCAGCGAAATCCGCTCAGGTGGTACATGACCCTGCTCTAGAGATGATTCTTCCGCCATGTCCCATTTGCCGGGGAGTGCCCTTCCACATACGCTATTTCTGTCCCGTTTTTTTGAAAGGTTCCGATGCTATACGGGCGCGACTAGAAGAGATCAGGGGAACGGATGAGGGTAAAAAGGAATGGCTAATTAACGACCTAGAGGGTATTCTTCGTGAATCAGAAGGTTTACACTTTATCATGTTGTGTATCCAAAACCTGACATTAATCCAATGTCAGCCACTTCCGTGTCCTCGTTGGATGCCGCGCCAACGAATAACGTTCAAACAACGGAGGTTTCGCCGCCGCTGCCCGATGTTGCCCCCGTCCCCAGGACCCCAAACATTCCTGCCAATTCCTGCTTGTCTGAGGTAATGGTGGAAAGCCGAAACGAAGGGAGTAGCTCGGAAAGCTCGGATAATATGTCGGACGGAGGGGTCGAACCCAAGGAGCTGCCGACTTCACGAAAAGCACAAACGATCGTGGAGAAATTTCCACCAGCCGACGATGACCTGGAAGCTATCATTCGTGGTCCAACACGGAAGCGGCAGAGCATCCTGAATGTGCTCGATCGCATTGTTGGGAACAAAGACGAGGAAGAGGAAGATTCAGACTCGAAACAGGACGAGCCTGAATTGGAAGAAGACCCAGACGAAGAGATTGGTCGATCGAAGCATCGGCTGTGCAAAGTCGTCACACATTCTTCCGACTCGGAGAGCGAGGAAGAAATATCTGGGTCGTCTTCGCCTTCACGTCCTTCCAGAGGCAGCTCAGACAACCCGGGACCTGCCGTACAGCCCTCTAGTGAACCTCTTGAGGTCTCTACCAATATACAGGATGGCGACGTAGTCATGAAGGCGCCGAATGTCGAGGAGCAAGACGGCGACAGAGATGAGGAGACACGCGCAGGGTCTCAGATGGTCGTGGATGAGCCCAGCGGGGAAATGGGTGCCTCTACGAACAAGCAGCCATCTCCTGCTCTCAGGGACTCTGTATCACAGCCGTCGGATGCTCGCAGCGATGAACCCCAAGAGCCTGTGCGAACAGAGGCCGATCCCACTTTTACCGGAGCTGGTGGCGTACCTGGAGTGGCTGAAGACCCTACGGAAATGAACGCTGATCCGATCGAACCTGTGGACGACCCAGAACATCCAGTTATCTCGCGATCGTCAAACGTTGACCCCATCGAGGCGCCTTCCGAAGACAGTGGAGCCTCGCTCTCCGGCGTAACTCAATCAACGCCAAAGCCGGGAGTGACCAAACGAATCAAGACCCGAAATGGTCTGGTTCCGGACGATGAAGCTGAAGGTCCTGTCCTTCTCGAACAGCTGTCCACAGAGGTGACGGAGGGAATGCCAACAATGGGAAGGACAGAGGGTTCAGAGGCGCCTACCAGTCAAGAACCGGCGACGACGCGGAAGAGTCCTCGGTTCAGCACCCTCCAATCTTCGACGAGTACACCCGCGGCTGTTGCGTGGTTAAAGCATAAGGCTAAAGGAGCTCGCAGCATCAAAGCAGCAAAAACGCCTGCGAGGCGAGCTGGGACACGAAATGATTCTTCGCAGAGTAGAGGCCACCTCGCTCAGACTCCGTTGGTCAGGTGGGAAACACTCGAAGAGCCGTTGTCATCGCCTTCTCTACTGCCCGACGAGCCATCACTGCTCGTCGATGAGCTCATGTCCACTCCACCGCCTGTTAACCATCCTGTCCGTGGACGACGACAAGTCAAGGGGAAAGGTGGCCTAACTCGCAAGCCCACCGTCACGGCTTCTAGTAAGCCGGACTCGGAGGCAAACTCAAACTCCCATGGGGAAGAACGGTTGTTTGATCTCTCGTCGAGTCAGATACCGTTTCCGTATTCCCAGTACCAGACTCCGCTGCCGACGGGGCTCCCGAATGGGAAAGGGACGGTGGATGCGACGGATTCGGAAGAGGAGGAGGAGCCTAAAGTGGTGAAGGCGAAGTCGAGGCCGACCGCTCCGTATCGTTCGTTATCCCAGTTGGCTTCCCAGGCGACGCTCTTTTCTCCGAGTCTACCCACGCCTGCCACGAACAAGTCCATGGCGAACGGCAAGGTAAAGGGACGTGTCGAGGATTCTTCGTCCTCGTCTTCTTCTGACACGGACGAGGCGAACGGTTCGGAACATATCCCACGGGGACGAAGAGCGGGATCTGTATTTGGGACGAAGAAGAAAAGGGGAATATTGTCTAGAGTTTAAAAAGTCTGGTTGGATCTTCGTCGTTGTCGTCGGTCTCGCATCTAAGTTTGTATACACGAATACTGCATTTCATTCAAGTACTGTATCTCCTTGGGTCTTGATTTTTTTTCTCAATGTCCTTTCTTGCATGCGAGCTTTTATGTTGTTACTTAACACTCCATCACACGCCGCTTATCCTCAATGAGTATCTTATTTCCTGAAATCCGTAACACCGGTTAAATCAGATCCCGTCGTTCCATGATGTATTTACACGAGTGGGAAAGATAGTATGAAATGGTCGAAAGACTTTGATTGCCTACAACCGCATGCAGGTCGTGTCCAAAATGACATCTCGAGGACCGTGTCGTGGCGCTACAAGACAAACATAGACAATACAAGAGTGTGGACACGATAGGTCGAGAGCGGAGATCTGCATCGATAGATACCAAGGAACCTCGGCTCACGGCTCTTCCACTGTGCCCTCCAAGCGATCAAGCCAGGCGGATCGAGTTCATTGTCAGGTTTTCAAGAATTCGTTTTCCGTGGGTCAATTTCCCGGAAGGATCAAGGGTTCTTTTTTTCAAATCGAATAATTCCATGGGCTGTCGATCGGTCGGGGCTGGATAGTATCTAACGAAACAAGGCTTGGCTCGTGGGCGAGGCGGGGGAAATGATTGAATCATTCCATGGGGCTTTTCGATGGCGTCCGAGAGAACTTGTACAGCACGGAGCCGTACTACAGTTGAATACTAAAATAAGGAGAATTTCCCCGTCGGACGTAGCGGACGTGATGTCTACTCACTGAATGCTCAATCGTTCATAAATTCGATCCAAGAGCGGTGGGAAATCACAAGGCCAGCAATGCGAATGTGGGATCCTGAATGCGAGTGGTATACCACTCCGGGATATGGGAGCATTGCACTTTGTGGGGAATATCTCTGTGGTTCATTTCCCTGTCTGTGCTGACAACCCGCAGCTTTGGCCTCTGAATTTTTGAATGTGTCCGTCCATAATAGGACTTCCTTCCAAGCACGAAGAGATGATCATCGGAGGTGGGTCCAGAATCCAGATGCGCTGATCATCGTCGCTTCAACGGCAATGACTATAGTTTATCAGGATTGATATGGGTACCCACCGGCAGTCAGGGTTGATGGGAGCATCTGGAACGCACCTCGAAGCTACCGTGGGCTGATGTGCCCAGACAACCCTGGACCGTTCTGCGCCCCACGTGGTTTCATCGGACCTGAGAAAACAAGTGTAAACTCTGCCCAAGCTTATATAAGTGATGGTGATTACTCCGTCCAATTTTTCGTTGCCAGTAAACGAACACTCACCACCGAGCATCCAGCTCGTAAATGACATTCACACAAAACACACGCGACGAGTACGAATGCCGTTTGTTACCCCCATCTGATTCTGACCATACTACAGTTATATCTCGGACTCCATCTTTAAAAGCCTCCCAAAAATCTGTCGTCTATAATGATTGCCCGCACTCTGATCCGAAACCAACTCTTTGTTCGTGGATTTGCTACCCATGCTGGCGCAACAGCCGCCTTGCCTGCTACTCTCCATCTTAAAACGGGCCAATCCTTCCATGGTCGATCTTTTGGGGCGCCGAAAAGCACTTTTGGGGAGACCGTTTTCTCGACCTCAATCACATCTTGTTAGTGCGGCCTTACTCGAATCTCAAACCCCATTGACCCGTTCGTATCTACAGACACCGAGTCAATGACTGATCCTTCTTATCGGGGCCAAATCCTTGTCTTCACCACTCCTCTCATCGGGAACTATGGTGTGCCCAATAACAAGGTTCCCATCAACTCTCACGACGTCGGTGTCGTTATGGAGTCGGAGGGAATTCAGTGTAGCGCCGTCGTCGTTGCAGACGTCGCTGAAAAGTTCTCCCATCACGCGGCCGTCGAATCCCTTTCTTCCTGGTGCCGCCGTTTCAACGTGCCTGGTATCACTGGCGTAGACACTCGCGAAATCACGCGGCTATTACGTGATCAAGGAACAACCCTCGGCCGCCTTGCCATCGGTGCTGATGCCTCAGCTCCCGCTCCAATGCCCCAGCAGTACTGGGATCCTTCTACCGAGAACCTCGTCGACCAAATCTCCACACAGATACCATATTACCTTAACCCCTCAGGCGATGTGCGAATTGCCGTTCTCGACTATGGTGTCAAAGCAAACATCCTTCGTTCCCTCGTCCGTCGAAACGCCGCAGTGACTGTTCTCCCCTGGAACTTTGATTTCAACTCCATCCGTGACCAGTACGATGGCCTCTTCCTCACCAACGGTCCTGGTG
>JBBPOM010000108.1:0-49360 GCA_038091455.1 Leccinum uliginosum
GTGGAATTTCCTAGTTCCATTTCCCACGAAGATGCTCCCACATACAAGGCGTTGCTTGGATCCATGCTATGCACACAAATTGCAGAGGAGCAGCCTCTCGCCCTCACGCTTGCCCAGACAACGAGGGCGTGCCATTTCACAAACTCGCTGTTCCGCTCACTGGCGGTTGATACTCTAGTTGCAAAGAAATATGTCGTTGCAATGACGCTCATGAAGAATATCCGCGAGCTCCAGGTTTCGAACTGGGTTGTGGATACGGAGCATTGGAATGCTATCGTGGCACTGCCGTTGCTCGAGGATCTATCATTCCATTCGTGCCATATTCGGGACCTCCCTGCGGACGTCGAACCCGAGAAGAAGCCCAAGCTGAAAGTGTCCCGACTTAGTGTGGTTGACTGTCACAATTATATTCAGCCCCTTGATGCTGCTGATATGGAGTGCTTGCACAAGCTTACGATGGATTTTTTGTGTTTCGAAGATGTCTGGCTTTCCAAAGGGGATTGGCTGCCCCAATCTGCCGTCACAGAGCTGCACTTCCATGCTAGCCAGGGAGACATACATGAAGAACTGATCTACTTGTCAGCACTGGCTGGATCCCTCTCACAAATGCCGCAGTCTCTCGAGATACTGTGTTTCTCGGTCGACAACGTGTTTATTGATCTCAAAAGTATCCCATCTGTCTGGGCATACATCTTGGATGACTCTGCTTGGGAGAGTGTTTCTTCGCTCCACTCATTCACGGTGCAAATGGCAGATGGTACACTGGTCCAGGAGGGTACTAAGGATGTAAGTTTATTCGTGCTCCTTGTTTGGTGCCCCGCATGTTCACTGCATTGCTTACCATTTCCCTTCCTCAAGAGACTTTCCCTGTCTGTAAATGGTATGAACCTCCACATGCATAAAGTCTGATGATTCATGAATGATTGGTTATGTTGACTGCATCAGATACATTGCCCGAAGTTCGACGTATCCTCCATGGCAAGCTCGTTCCCGGACCTGGTCACACTGATAACCTTAGGTATGTAGATTTTTTCGGAAAGGTTTTCCATTTGGTGGACGGGGAGTGGTTGGAAGATGCGTTGTAGTTCGGTACACTATATACAACTTCAAGTTTGTCATCCATGATCCACTTTTCTCCCTTTATCAGGAGGTCGCTTCGTAAGGCGCACACATGAGTACGTGATTATAATACGGGTAGGAGGCTAATCCAGGTCAGCTACAAGTCTGCCCTCCGAGCACCGTTCCAAATCCGTGAATTTCAATCGCTCAAAACGGACAATGAGGAGGTCATTGGACCTGAGAGTGGGCCGGAGTGAAAAATGTAAGTGGCCTTCGGAATGACCACAGCTGTCACGAGCAAGATGCGCGCGTTGCAGCAACGAGTGGGCAAGGTGGAGAGTGTTGATGCTGATAGACTAGCTTTGGGGACAAGAAGTGTTGTCTGGGGGTATACAAACATGGCCAGGATCGTTCAAATTGTGGCCAGATGCGAGTGCGAAGATTGCCAGCATTCTGGACACTTTACTATACAATTGTACAAAGTGTACCACTACAAGGTGCCTTCCGACCATTCTTCATCTACTAATCGGAAGACTATCCCAAAATATTTGACATACTCGAGACTATTGACTCGGAGGCTAGAGACCGGACTGTTTTCGTCATGAAGAATACCTCGAAGTGCAGGCAAGCCATCTGATATTTCGTGCAATACAGCAAACGTCAGTGAGGGTCTTGATTTGCATTAGGAGATCCATACCTCCGATGGCTCGGGGAAGGTCCTGGGGAAAGGTCGATGAGTGCTCAAACGTGCGAGATTCGGAAAGGGTAAACCACAAATTACTTGAACTTACGTCAATAAGTACCGTCTCATAGTCCTCCCTCAATTGCAGCGTGAGCGAGCGAAGCGAAGAAAGGTCCTTCCATGAACTTGGTTCATGCCTCATGCATTCCAAAATATCCGGTACCATTCCACAAGCAGCTGGCACATTAGCCGAGAAACAGAGCACCTGGAGGGACCGCGGTGCTTGCATGAGAAGCTTGTTGAGCCAATTGGTGTAGTAATGCGGCTTCTCATCGGCATCTTCATCTTTATGGAAATCGAAGTGCAGCTCAGTGATAGAAGACTGACTCAGCCAAGAATCCCTTCCATCGAGAGACAAGCGATCCATTACAAGCGTGCGCAAGATCCCCATATCGGCGACCTCATTGGGCCGCTGAAACCCACTGCAGTCGACCATGCAAAGTCGAGACACTTTCAGCTTCTCGGGTTTTTCGTCCGAAGAGCTTCCCAGAAATTCGCACGACTTGAGTGCCAGATTCTGGAGTAACGGTAGAGTTGTGATTGTGCTCCAGCTTTCGGTGTCCAAAGCACATTCTGTGATGTGAAGGTCACAGATATTCTTCATGTGTGACATCGCTGTGTTGAACGTCCTTGGGAGCGACACGGTTACCCACAGGCCCTGGTAGAAGGGAGACAAGAAACCCTGGAAACGAAAACTCCTCACTGTCTGGGCAAGCGCTAGTGTGAGAGGTTGCTTCTCCGAAATTCGTGTGTACAGCATAGATCCAAGTGATGGCTTCGATGCACGATAGCCATAAAAGCGGGACTGTCTGATCGTATCGTAATCGTACTCCACGAATTCGAACACACGTGGCAGGCAGATGATGGCAAAGAACCTGCAAACGAGAGAAAGAGTGTAGAGTGTTTCGAGTTGTTTCTCCGTTAGGTGACGCCCAATGGGCGGAATAGCGAGTTCGAATATCTTAAGGTATATCTCGTTTGGTATGATGGGCAAGGCTATTTGGTCGACTTTCCGTCGTTCTGGGGCTGGACAAGCAAAATATGTTCAAGTCAGGTGGCAAACAAGAGAAATATGAACTGACTGGACCAAGTGCCAAGAACACTGAGAAGAGACATATCTGGTATCTACTGCAAAGGCAAGACAAAGAACAGCGTATGTAGTATAGATGTACGGTTGTGGTGTTGGATGGAACCGTGTCGTGACATGTGACATGTCACTACTACGCTGAGTTGTTCTACAATCAAACTGTAATTTGCCAAGCAACCGTCCAGACTCTACGAGCATGTAACTTCGACGATGGTGTGTTTGTGTTTGACAGTCCAGTCATATATTTCACTTTCAACTCCATTCGCGATCCCGTGTCTCAGCCTGTTGACCCTTCGTGGGTGATGGTTCTGAGAAGTATTGTGAATCTCACTGACGTAGAATGGCATCAGCCACTGAGTTTGCCGTAGAGCAGAAATCTAGAAGAGATTCGACAAAGCATCCAAAAGCTCGGAGAGCGTAAGTAAAGCCTAATTAAGTCCGCAACCTCTTAGAAGGGGGTTCCAAATCATAATCCCCCCTACGTGCTCCCGTATGAGAGTTAGGATATACAGATGCTACTGGCGCGATTGAGAAAAACCATGCGCTGGAGAACAAAAGTTGACTGACTCGTCGAGTGCAGGAATGACTGGGTCGCTGGAGAAGGCGTTCTATTTCTCGAAGCGCTGTATAAACCGAAAGAACGAAATGAAACCTGCAAAGTCTCGAACCCTCACGGTACTCACATTTCACGCACAACGTGATCCGGTCTTGAAGTGATTCATATATGTTAGCGTGACTGCACCATAGGAACATAACCAAACAACTACATACCTGTCCATGATCAAAGCAGAATCTGGAGTTGGTGTTCGGCTCGGAGTCGACGAAGACTCGTCCCCGACGGAGTCAGTGTTCCAAGAGTTGAACTCCCTCCAACCGTAGAGAGAACGGGACAGTGGACAACTACTCAAAAACTGTGTGATCATGGGGATTATCGTCCCTATGGTAGGTCTCTCCGCTTCCGGTGACCAACAATATTGAATGAGATCCCAATGCGAGTCTTCTATCACCCTAGAAGGTGGTCGGCCCGGTCTTTGGCCCTTTGCCAACCGTAACGACAGCGAAGTCTTCCCGAACTTCCGACCACGGTTGTTTACCGGAAAATACCTGCAGATATGAGAACAAGACTTGCTTTCGTGCCGAATAGACTTGCCTGGAGGGCAATACAGCCAAAAGAATATATATCGCTCCTAGGGGTTAACGACTTCTCCGGATCGACCTGCTCGGGCGCAATCCACCGCAAGGCTCCTCCTGCACGTGTAGTGGTTCTCTGGAGATAGCTCAATGCTTCGGGAATATTCCCAATTAGGGAAGAGTATCCAAAATCAACCAGACGTGGCTTATACTCTGCGTCAATGAGCACGTTGTTCTGTACTTTGTTGAGATCAAAATGGCACCGATACTTTCGTGACTCACACTATCAAGGTCACCATGGACGATTTCACGAGAATGCACTGTGGTGTGTTATTTGACAAGTTTTGAAGATGGTAGTAGAGACCCACGATAGTTCAGGCCATCGGAAATAGACAAAAACTAGATTACAGAGTTAGACAACGCCGAAATGACCAACATGGAGTGAACGCACAAATCGGAGTCGCTGTACTACGTCAAGACGGTCATTATGCTTTGCCAAGAATTCATGAAGAGATCCGTTGGGCATCCACAGTGACACTAACGACATGGAGCCCAACGACCCGAATCCATACGCAATGCCGAGGAAGGGAACGACGTTGATGTGGTTCAATCTCTTCCAGATCCCAAGTTCTCTGCGGAGCATCTGAAAGACTATTCAGCCCGTGTTTCCACTCACTGCATGCATAGCCTATTACCTTGATTGATCGATCGTGGATGTCTCCTTCTATTGTAGACTTGAATCGAAAAGCCTTCACTGCGACCTGAAAAGGCAATCAATTACGGTCAACCGGCAGTGAAACGACATGCGAAACCTGTTTTTCATGTAGCGAACATTTGTACACGTCACCGAAGCCCCCTCCGGCTGAATATTGATTTTCAATTCTAACTAGATGTTTTGTGAGGTCTGGTGGCGGCGGGACTTGGGTGCTAGTAAAGTCGATTCGAACCGAGCAGACGTGTCAGATGATCACGCCGGTGTAATGGATGGACATACTGTAGGCGTGACGATTGGGAGCGTCGTGCTGGGGGTATGTTGAGATCTGCATGATGTGCCGATTGCACGTTGATACTGGCAGACATCTGGAGGGAAATGTGAGCGACTCAATAAAGCCCTTGTTGGAAGGTACACACAACCAACGATGGGTCAGAACCCTGTAGCTGTTCTGTGGTTGGACGGGCTGCAAGAGGGAGCTATGAGGGAGTCAGTTGGGATGGTGCAAACTATACGAGTACCAACGCATAGTATATGATGGGTAATTACCGTAATCTCGACGAAATTCAAGCAAGATACGCGCCATGTACATATATTTCCATCCACCCCTGCTGATATTACGAGTTCTTGAGAAGCGGAGAAAAAAACATCGCAGATGGGTTCACAATGTTTGAGAGGTTGTCCCACGGATTGTCCAGATTTTACATCCCAGAATTTAACAGTGCAATCACTAGATGCGCTCGCAAGAATCGATCCATCAGGGGAAAGGGAGAGGGCGTTGATCGAGCCAGTGTGACCTTTCCACTTTCTGATTTGCTGTCCAGTTTCGGAGTCCCAAACGCGGATGGTTGTGTCGGCGAAACCTGCAGAGAAGAGTCTGCTGCCATCGCGCGACCACAGAATGCAATTGACCAATCCCGTATGGCCTGTCAGCGGACCAAGCACCGAACGACCATCGTTGACATCGTGAACGTGGATGGCCTTGTTGGTGCCATATGCGATTTTTTTGCTATCGGGAGAGAAGCAATGACACATGCTCCACACAACGTCCTTCTCCGGGAATTCGATGAGGGTGACCTCTAGATTCCCATCCGAGTCCATGGCATAAATCTTGATGTCATAGTATCCACCGGCTGCAACGAGGCGGTCGTCTGGCGATATTGCAATGGAAATGACTGAGCTTGCACAACTCCATTCTTTGACAAGTGCGTGCGATTCGGCGTCCCATACTTTGATCCAATCGTTGGAAGCGCTGACAATCTTTTTGCCCTCCCCAGTCACAGCAAGCGCCCAAACGCTGTCTCCATGCTCCATCACTATCCCTACTTGCCGTCCACTTTCCAAATCCCAAACATTTGCAGTCCCAACGCCAGAGCCAGTTACAACCCATAGTCCGTCAGGATAACACGCGACGGGGGGGACGAATTTTTCGTCTTCTTTCTTCCAGGCTTGAATAATCCTATGCGGCTGACAACTACTGCCAGCATGCGGTTCTGATGTGAAAGACGGAGGGATCTGATGACGTCAAGTGGACGACGGGGGTGACGAGGTGCGTGGTCCTCCAGTTACCGAGAAAGGTGTTCAGGCTGACTGGTGAACTGCAGCCATCTGTTGCCCTTCCCTTGCAGAATTGTCCCGAGGGACGAAGGAATGAATGGGGGAAAGCTGGCAGGGCTGAAGGATGCGTGTCACGTTGGCCTATGACATATGTTCCCCCTCCATTCATTTCTTTGTACTGAGATGGACAAATAGATGACTCCTGTTATGAAGATAAGTTTTTTTAGGGATGTTGCATCAGCTGGTTCTCTCAGAACAAAAAGAAGAGCTGATAGATGATGACATTGCATATCATCACGCTTCATTGGAGCGTACTACAAGACGCATCCAGCAACCACTCCCCATCTACCAAACGGCAAACTGTCCCGAAATAATGCACATGCCTGAGACTAGAGGCAGGACCAAGGCTGTCCCGGAGGATAGGTAGAACTTCAAGCAATTTGGCTGATGTGACATGTAATGCAGCAGACGCGAGTATTCTGTCAGCGCATGTATACTACCACGAGGGAACCCATACCGTTGATGATTTGAGAAACCTCCTAGGGGAACGGAGGGGAATGATAAGCAATTAAGTGATCATGCAGGACAGCAAACAGCGGCGAGGTACACAGGTCGACTTACGTCTGTAACTGGCCTCTCCTTGTCCTCTTGCAGCGTGAGCGAGCGAAGTGAAGGAAGGTTCGTCCACGCATTCGGATCGTCTGAGATGCTTTGCAGGACATCCCGAGTCATTCCATGAACGGCCGGCGCATTGAGTACAAAACACAACTCCTCGAGACACGGAAACGCTTGTAAGAGGATTTGAATCAGCAGCTCGGTGTATCCCAGGCCCTCGTATGTCTCGCCGTCGACGATACGAACGTACAACCCCGTGAAGGCGGACTGAGGGAGCCACACCTCCCCAGTGGCCACGAGAGTCCATAAAGGAGTGGTAAACCTGCGCAAGTACCCTATATCGAGCGCCGCGACGAGCTTCCCAGACTCGGTGCAATTAGCTAGGCAAACCCGGGACACTTTAATCTTGATGCTCTGCTCGGGTTCCAGGTCCGTAGGAAAAGACGAGAAATTGCATTGGTGGAACGAAAGCTCTTCGAGCGATGGCAACGTTGTGATCGCGTTCCGGTGCGTAGCCTCTACATCGCAACGCGAAAACTGAACCTTGCGAATGTTCTTCATATGCGAGATTGCAGCGATGTACAGCCCGCCTGCGCGCGAAACCGCGTAGCCCTCCTTCCAGTTTTTGAAGTGGCACACCCTCACTGTCCGGGCGAGCGCGAGTGCGAAAGGCTGCTGCGTTTCAATCTGTGTAGACAAGTTGGACCCACATGATGCCTCGAATGTGGGGACGCCATCGCGGAGCACTGAGCCAGAAAACTCCACACGATGGAATATGCGTGGAAAGTAGACGTTGGCAAAAAACCTGCAAACGCGAGAAAGATTGAAGAACACCACGATGTCCTCTTGCGTTGGGTGTTCGGAAGTAGGTGGCGCGAGGAGATCGAATATGTGGAGATAGATCTCGTTTGGTATTATAGGCAAGATTCGGCTGACCAACCGTCTTTCTGGGGCTGGGAAATATATATATATAATCCAAAACGATGGTCAAGACGAAAGTGAACTCACTTGACCATTCAAAGAGAGACATAATGGAAGTTATCGAACGCGGAAAAGGCAGTTGCGTTCGAGCTTGGGACAGGCTGACGTAAGCGAACGGAGCAAACGCGGCATGATTTGAACCCAGAGATCTAACAACGTACAGGCGGAGATCGACGGCGGGATGGTAGGGCGTCAGCGACTGCCTGACTTTGAGGACAGACTCGAAGTCGTTTTCATTTGTGCGTGCCATCATGCCAGAGACGACGAGGTGGCACCGTGGCACACTGCCGCACACACGGGCTGCCAGCAGTGACTCTAGCTATAATGTAGCACCAGTTCACTTTTCTACGTTCGGTTTCTCAGGCTGGCCGCAGCTGGATCCATTGGCTGGTTTCAACGAATTTTTCGTGAAACTAACGCAGACGACGTCCAACAACAGTATTTTTATCTCCCAGCGTAAGTAAGTCGACAGTTCAAGCGACAATGGCGAGTGCATTTTGTTCGCTAGGGTCATCTCGTTAGCACTAGTACTTGGTGTTGCATGTGGGCCGACGGGCACTGACTACCGTAAGACACCCTCCGACTCGGACCATTCCCCGCTCTCAAAACGGAAAACTCTCCCGAGGGCGTCTACACACTTGAGATTGCTGAGACTAGAGATAGGAAAGAACTTGTCATGAAGGATACGTCGCAGTATAGGCAAGTTGTCTGATCATGATGTGTCATGCAATACAGCAAGCGCGAGCAGTCATTCAGTGCCAATCTATCAGCGTTATGAGGATACGTACCATCTATGATTTGGGAAATTTCCTAGAGGAGGAGATGACAAAGGATTTGATCAAGTGACGGTGGGAGAAGGGCCAAACGCGGGGGCATAAATTGACTTACGTCGGTTTCCAGCTCCCAAAAGTAATCCACTCGCAGCGTGAGCGAGCGAAGAGAAGCAAGATCCTTCCAACGATGATCGTTCGACATGCTTTGCACCAGGTCACGAGCCATCGTGCAAGCAGCCGTCCGATCAGGTACAAAACATAGAGCCTCGAGAGACCGCGGTGCCTGCTTGAGCAGGATATCTAGCCATGGCGTGTAGTCCACCTCTTCTTCAGGGAAATTGTCGTCGAAAGCATGAACGTGCAGTTCCGTGACCGCAGACTGGCGCAGCCATTCAATTTCTTCGAGATTCACAAAATCTATGATGAATGTGCGCAAATACGACAGGTCGAAGGCTGCGAAGCACTGCTGATAGTAGTCGCACTCGAGCATGCACAGTCGAGACACTTTCAGCTTGAGATTCTTCTCGGTTTCCATCGCGTCTGCAGCTTGGCCTTGCAGGAAATCGCATTCGAAGAACACCATATCCTTGAGCGAGGGAAGTGCCGTAATCACGCTCCAGAGCTCCGCATCCACGGTACAACTAGACATCTCAAGTCGGCGGATGTTTTTCATCTGCAACGTTGCAGTGATGCATTTCTGGGCAAAGGGCTCAACCGTAGAGGAACCTATGTTTTTGGACTGCCAGGCGTTGAAAAAACATGCCCTCACTGTTTGGGCGAGTGCGAGTGCGAGAGGCTCCTTCTCTGCAATGCGAGTGCAGAGCGTTGATCCAAGCGACGTCTTGTGTACGGGAGCACGGTCACGGGCCCAGGGATAAGAGTGCGAAAACTCTACGAACTCGAATACGCGCGGAAGGCAGACGTTGGCGAAAAGCTTGCAAACGAGAGAAAGATTATGGAATGTCTCGAGATCCTCGGGCTGTAGGCGCCCCTTGTGCGGAGCGATGAGGTCGAAGATGTGAAGGTACATTTCGTTTGGTATAACAGGCAAGACTTGGTCAATCCTTCGTCTTTCCGGGGCTGAGCAAAAGGATGAACATTCAGGTCGATGAAAGAGACGGAGATACATTATGAACTCACTGGAGCACTTGAAGAGAGACATTTCTACTGGAAGCCAAGTGTGAGGCTAAAAAAATACGGAGTGAGTCACCTGTGAGTGGTGGGCGTCAAACAAAGGTAAGGCGTTGTTCCCACACCAGGCTGTGCTTCTCATCTACCAATAACACCCTGGCACACCTTTGAAAGATGTGGAGAATAACCTTTCTGAGCTTTTAGTGGGGCAAAGCATTTTTAGCATGGTTAATAATGGGAATACATACGTGTTCAACACCGTGACTCAGCTAACGGTCTGTTGCAGACACTCGCCTAGGCTGCAACGTTGGCCGTCTCATGAATATGTCTCAGATCCCATGCACTCAGTTTCTTCGTGTCAATCTTTGCCCCACCATGTACGTTGGTCAGTACTTCAGCGTTGTCATCTGCCCAGGTCCCAGGATCAGTAACATTGAAAGAAAAGGCACTGACTTATACGCGTGTGGCAATACAACGGTACAATTGAACGGAGCTCTCGGCATTGCACGATCGAGCGTACTCACGGAGTCATATATGGGCTACGAACACGAGGCCACGACGTTCCGCCAGGGTCAGTCACTTCGAGTAATTGCAGTACGTACTATGATAAGACTTCGGACCGAGTCCGCAGACCGGTCGTGCGCGTCAACGTCCTGTCAGAAGTGGCTTGATTCCGTTCAGGCCGCGACGTCGACGTCCGTCAGCCCACAGCCAACCTGAAAGTAGAGGCACCAGGACCAGGCCATCGAGTTACTGTCATCTCGCGAGCACGGGGTGATCCAGCGGGCGCCCGTGTCAACACGATCATATCCGATCAACCGCCAACCGCCCCAATAAATCGGGCCCTGGATCCGAACTGCAATGTAGACCGATTCAAGCTGGATCACCTATATTGTGGTGAATTAAATGATCCATTGGTAGCAAGGGTGACAGGACCAACGGCGAAGCTCCAGTAGTGATGCCGTGGTCGCGCTTGATCAGGAGGCCCTAATGGCATTACTTGAGTCACTTAAGAGGTCGGGGACGAGCGTGGGTGTGGTCAGTTGCGCAGGGGTCCTTAATTATTTATGAACCGCAGCAGTCTCTCATGCACGTCGGTTGCGGCTGGAGTGCGGATTGCGGATTGCGGGAAAGATGAATTGTGCTGGTAACCGGTTCAGTGAAATGGCATGGGTCGTCTTCGCTTTGATCAGCAAAACTAACCGCCAGAGCAGAATGGGTCAGGAATGACTTTGAGCGGTGCGAAATGCAACGTCTGAACCAATTGATGAGGGATTAAAACATTTTGCAGAATGGCATGGGAGTGAAAGAAAGTTTCTGACGTTCATTCAAGTTTGATTCAAGTGGTTCGTAGGAATCGTGAGAATATATTACGGCAGCAACCTCACCAACTCACATGCCACCTTCACACGTTGCCGTTAACACGAAATGTCATCACTCGATAGCTGATCAGAAACGAATGGCATTTTGGGGGTTTTACATAGTGTTGTGAAGCCATCCATTCCTTCCATCCCATAAGAATCGGATTGAACTGACGCCCGGTGTTCGTCCCCGTAGACGTCTGCGGAAGCCTCATTCTGATTATAATAACCGTGGGCCAGCTTGGAGAACTTAATATCGACTTCAGTCGCATCATAATTTAGGGGGCTTGGATCTGCCGCTCTCCTTTCTGTCAATCATGTTGTAAAATGCAAACCGCCTGTACGTATACCACACCCTCGTTTTTCTAGAAGGCTAATCAACGTGGTTTTTCAAGTTAAACGCCCAGCGTCGTTTTATTGTGGAATTACCACTCACACGTCTGTGAAGCAGGCGTCGAAAGGTAGGTACATAATGTCTTTGAATACCCTTTACGATATGCTCGAACTTATCGGCTGGCCTGCCTCGCGCTAAAGAAAGAAGTCGCCTGATGATTATTCATTGTATCGGGCTTCCCAAACCCCTGGCCCGACAGATCGGTGTGCAATCACAGCTCCCACTCGAGGCGTGCGGCCAAAGCTTTTAGAAGTGCTTTATGATGAAACAGGGTAAAACAACTTCTCGCGGTGCACTCTACTCAAGGCTTCTGATCGATCTGCCGCATATCTTGCGCCCCTCCATTATTGCGGCGTCTCTATTCTATGCAAGGTAGATTGGTACGAGAGCTTCCTGAACATCAAAGCTGACTGTCATAACTTTGTGCAGATACCTCTTCCGGACACAAGGACTGGACCTAACTGATTCAAAGTTCCATGAATGAACCTGATTTTTACACAAACTCACATCTCTTTGTCCCTGAATTCATTGATATGTTGTGTCAAGTGCTTTTCTCAACGTAAGTATCATGTGTTACCTATCTCAGACTTGGATAGATACTAAGCTCAAATTAGTGATTTCCGGTCCCGCGGACCGCTTGTCCAATGAAGCGGAGTACTGAATCTCAACAACTCAAAAAGTCGTGAACAAACCAATTGGGAGGTCTGTCCACTCCCTGCCACCATTCCCTTCGTACCATCCCCCTCTTCTCTCTTCACTGAGCCCCCTTACTATGAGTAATGGACCACAAACGCCTACCGGGCTAGCAGAGGGGCCGGAGCTTCTTGGCTGTCTGTTTGCTATCGCACTTTGGGGGATCACTTGCGTACAGAGGTGGGGTTCATGAAAATGTCACCAACACTTATAAACTGATCCATCTCTTAGTATCTTTTATTTCATGAAGTTGGTATTTTCCATTTAGCAGTCACGATGAGGACGCGTGTGACAAGATCCTTCTAGTTTCCCGCTCGACAAGTTCGTTCTCAAGGTCATGGTAAGCCAAGTCTCTTGGTCGAGACGAGCGCATGCTCATCCATGTCCCTAGGTTTCATGGCTGTGGTGAGTATGTCTCCTCCGATAAAAACAACCTTATCACATGGTGAGGCGCAGGATGACCGACACCACGCATCAGTTTCTCATCGCCAAGGGAGGTATGGCAACGCGCTCAGGAACTTTCTACTCGATTTTATCACTAAAATCATGTCATCATAACCCACACGCGCCCAGTCTATGGACAACTGATCACCAATTTCTGCAACTATGGCATGGTCTATCGCGTGAGGATGTAGGTGATAATTACTCGCCTCTTCAGTTTCTTGTCGAGCGAACTGAACATAACCCTTGCTTGTCCCGCAGCGAGTACCTGGTGAGTCCATGCCCGTTTCATCTCTTCTCGTCTCCCGCGGTTGGGTCCTTATTTCTCATTTGGCCGACAGTGGCAAGGCCTGTTGACGGTGAGCGGGATCGTTGTCAGGCTCTTCCCTATGCTTTCATCTCTCGCCTCCTAGACCCTCGTCGCACTGCCCTCGCAGCTCTTCTTTATCGATCGAATTGCAAGATGTACGTCGTATCCATGAGTGATGACCCTCGCACCGTTATGATCAGGGTCATGATCACCTTATCTCCATTGATACAGTCAGTGGGAAGAAATGGCTTCCCTTCGCGCTCTGGGTACGTGAGCACAACGTTTGTTCGTGCATGACCTGCCGTCATACATGACGTTTTTGGAACAGGTACCAACTGCGGCGCTTCAACTGGGTATGCTTTCCGTGTTAGACTAGTAGTCTTTTGTGGTCTTGCTGATGCGTTCGTTTGGTTCGAAGGTGGATCATCAGGTGTGTCTGGTTGATTCTCACGATCACTTGTACGCAGAAGCTGACAAAAATAATTCATTCAAAGCGTTCGTTGCCTTTGGGTGATTATTTCCCCTATTGTTAATCGGTCGTGTCACCCTCGGCAATGCTCATCAATGTCGTCAGGTGGAACGCTCCTTCCACAAACGATCTAGTGACCCTGGCACCCTCCGTAATACCTTCTCCGTCCAGCTTTCTTTTTTGAGTTGACATCCGCCCAACGCGCAGGTCGCCTTCACAGTGGTACAAGCCACGGCAGCCCTGGTCGACATCTCCATCACCGCCACACTGATATTTTTGCTGTGGAGAAGTAGGGAAGATGCACAATACAAGTGAGCACTAACTTTCCTGTTCACCTCGATCGAACTGAACATCTTTACGATTACGATTTCACGTTGTTGCCGTTTTTTTCTAGAATGCGCCCCGTTATCCAGAGGCTCATGATACTCTCTCTGAGCACCGGTGTGTGGACCGCGCTGCTTGCGGTCTTCACGGTCATCACTGTACGTATCATCCGCTCCGTTCCACTCTTTCTCTCTCTTCATCATCATCTGCCCTCGTTCGTGTGCATGCAAATATGAGTGAATTGAACCCGAATCTTCTGGTGGGCAGATGCTCGCCTTCCCCAACACGCTCATCTATGGGGGAATCTACTTCCCGCTCTGTCCGGTCTACTGCAACACCGTCCTCGCGAACCTGAACGCGCGCAGGGTGATGGAGAAGCTCAGACGCCGGTCTCATGCTGACGCTGCCAACGCCGCGGAGCACGGCTCGATTCCGCTCTGGCGAGAGATGGGGTCGTGTGGCGGTGACGACGAACCGCCCATTACCACTGTCATCTCGATTTCGGGAGTGTCGCAGACGCCGACGCAAGGATTGGAGTATGGATACGAGTTATCGCGGGTGAGTCGATGGAGCTAACTTTTCCGGCCGCGCGACACGGGCGCTGACTCTCGTCATTACCTAGACGCCAAGCTCTCGATGCCAGTGCCGATCTGTAAATGACAGACGTTGTGTGGAAGCGGGTGTACAGGCCTCGTCCGACACCTTCGATGGAGTTATGCAGGGCGCGTTTTCGGATTGTGGTGATCCTAGGGATGGGATATGATATGATAGTGGAAAAGAAGAATAAAAAAAGTTGTGTGTGTACTATCTGCAGGATGACACTGGGCCAGTGTGGCCGACACCCCAACGGACTCCGGAGGACTCGGAACATGTGTGCCCAGAACCACGAAGGTCAAACTGAAGTATCGACGGAAGTTGAGGATGCATATACCAGATCAGCGGGGTTGAACGCGCTCACTGCCCATCGATCGACACTCGACTCGCGTGACAAGTGAAATGCGCTACTCTTCCGACCCATCCACTTCATCGTCGTCGTCGCTGATGCTGCTGTTGTCCTTCATCCACTGATTGATCCACTCCGCGATCCGCGCGACGTTCTGCTCCAAGTCCTCCATCGTGTTACTCTGTAGTTCGACCACGATCTCGGGACGGTACGACTCTCGCGCTTCGTCAGCCACGATGGTCATGATCTCCGCTTCGTTGTTTTCTTCAATTTTCTTGAGTGGGTATCCTCTGTAAGCGAAAGAGGTAGGACGTGGTGGGGAGAGAGAAAGGGAGCGTAAGAGAGACCGCACATGTCAACGATGTTGGAGGGAGGGCAAACGACGTGATCAAGGCGAATCGCATGAAGGATAGATACAAAGAGTAAGAGAGAGCAAGAGAGAGAGAGAAGGACTGGAGAAACAGGGAGACAGAAGAACGCACCTTTTCTGGAGTCTATCCCAGAGTAGCGTATGGCGGCAGCGGAGGACGACTACCAAATCAATCCAGCGCTCGGGAAACGCGTCGCACGTGTGCCAGTCGAGGATCAAGCCACCCTTGGATGCAAGAGGTTCAAGTTCGTCCAAGAGCTTTTTTTTCATTATTGACGACACAGGGATGAGAAATGTGATGACGAGAGACAAACCAGAGCCCAGAACTCATAAACGCACCTTATCCTCATCGACCGTATATGTCTGCCACTCCTCGTCATAGCCCTGATGGAGCCCGTGCGTCTTGACGAGCTCGCCGATGTTGATGTGACGGAGTGGTACGGGAGACTCGCCGTTGGAGACGAGAAGCTCTGCGTGCGTCGATTTGCCGGTGCCCGGGGTGCCGGTGATGACGATGATCGGGGAACGACGTCTGCGGGCCATTGGTGACGGCTTTTTTTTCCGTTAATCGCGACGACGGTGGACGTCGATCAGGCTATTTTATCGCGCTCGACAGTCGAGTGAATAACTGGAGATCGTCAGTATCATCACAATTACATAATACATTGTTTGACTGCATCGAGCAAACACATCATAGGAGCAGTGCAAATACGATTAGCCTGCGCTAGCACTCGACATTATTACTAGGATTTTTGAACAAGTACCTTCGACGTTTTCTCACTCAGGAAGGCAAGGTTTTGGCACATTCGCACTCAAGCTGAGTCAAGCGTAGCTCCAGAAAGTCTTAGAAGAAAGTCATTATTTCATAACCCTAGGGGGAAAAAAGAATGCCCCAGCTCAGTCCTGAACACTACCCACATATATGAAGCGATCCCCAGAGGAAGAAAAAACAAAGCCCGCAGAAGACATTACATATCATCACCCTTTTCTAGCATCTCTATAAACAACCATTCCCCGTCTACCCAACGGAAAATATTGCCGAAGAAATCAATTTGCTTCATATTGCTGAGACAAAAGAATGGACCAAGTTTGTCATGAAGAATACGTCGGATCTCAGGCAACCCTTCATCTGATATCCCATGCAGCAGACGCCAGCAGTCCTTCAGCAAAGATCTGTTAGTATGAGGGGATCCATACCTTCTATAGACTGAAAATCCTGGAGGATGAGGGGAACAATAAGTGATCAAGCGGCCACAGGGGGCAGCAAAAAAACAGCTTACATCTGAAAAATCATCATATTCCAGTCGCAGTGTAAGGGAGCAAAGGGAAGAAAGATTTTTCCAGGCAGGATTATCCAATAAGCTTTCCAAGATATTTGGACCTAATCTGAACGCAGCCAGGTCATTTACCAAGAAACACAGCACCTCGAGAGTCGGTGGTGCTTGCGTGAGGATGATATCAAGCTGTGAGGTATAGTCCAGACCAATAACGTCAACTTCCTCGACGACATGGACATGCAGCTCCGTGACAGCAGATTGGCTCAGCCAATCCTCCTTCTCGAGGGACGAGATATGCATGGCAAACATACGCAAGCATCCCGTATCGATGATAGTGGTGGGCCAGTAGTGATCCTCAGCCATGCACTCTAGCACGCGAAGTCGAGATACTTCACTTTGCAGCTTGAGGCTCTTCTCAGGTTCCGTGTCTGACATTGGGCCTTGATCAAAAAATATACACCTGTCGAAAGACAGATCTTCAAGTGATTTGAGTGCCGCGATGACCCTCCAGTGCTCTGGGTACACATTGCAGTCCGAAATCTGGAGCTCACGGAGATTCTCCATGTGCAACATCGCTGAAATGCAAGTCTTGTGAAAAGCCTCGACTGCCTTCGCATGAAGATTCTCCCAGTCCGTGAATTGACATGCCCTCACCGTCCGAGTGAGGGCAAGTGCTAGAGGCTGCTTCTCGGCAATATGTGCGCACAGCATACGTCCAATCGAGGCCCTTTCTGAGAAAGGACGACTGTCAAAAAATGCACCAGAAAATTCTACAAACTCGAATATGCGGGGAAGGCAGACGTTGGCAAAGAACCTGCAGATGCGAGAAAGATGGGAGAACATCTGGAGTTGCTCGGGTTTTAGGCGCTCAGAGGATGGGACGATGAGTTCGAAGATATGGAGATACATCTCGTTTGGAATTGTGGGCAAGACTTGGTTGACTCTCCGTCGTTCTGGGGCTGGACAAAGCAGCAAAAAATTTCAAGCAAGGGGTGAACTGAAAGCATGATGTGAGCTCACTGGATCGCTTGAAAAGGGACATGACTACTGCAAACCAAGCGCAACGTCAGGTATTACTTATAGTGTATGGTTCAAGGTTGTTTGGAAATCGCTGAGTCCAACTTATGCGTCACGCCACCGCACGTGTGACGTGACTTAGCTAGCGCGGCGCAGCAGTGGGAGGACGACGAAGTGGAACTCGATCGGTACTCAGCATGAAACACGATGAAATGGTGCGAGACCTGAGGGATTCTCGGATTCGGTGAGTGATACTCATCTGCCGTTGACGACTGGTCCCGATTAAAGAGACTTATCAATGGACTGAGAGTCATCATGATGATCTCCAAGTGTGGGGTATGTCGAGTCGCTCGCACCTTAAACTTGACCAGAACCGATTCCTCTTCTGTTTTTAAAATGATAGGAATGACTGCCAAAGACTACTTTCAACATCTTAGCTTTCCACCCATCCTCAACGTCCTTGAACAGATCCGGTGAGAGTCAATATATTTCAAACGAATAACTGACCTCCGTAACTGAAGTACTGACCAACGCTTGGACCACTCAAGATGATTGCATGAATACAAGATGAAATAAAGTATAGGGATAGAATAAAATATCGCACGTCACAGGTTATGCAGGGCACGACAGATATCTAGAAACGGGCGTCCATGATGATCGACAAAGCAGATCATCATCAAGGCTTCTCCGAGACTAGGTTCTTTCCTCCATAATCTACTAGAGTATTACAATATGCTGACAAACATAATCGACATCAATCACCATCGTCCATGCATCGAACAAACCAAAGAAGAAGAAAGAAAAACATACAAGCCTCCGCACAATGTTGGTGTACATATCCACATATGTGCGTATGTACGGAGCGCAAGCCAAGGAAAGGAGGGGTACGGTTCACTAATTAGTACGAGAATATCATAAGCCAGGGATTCAAAACGATCTATGCAGAAAGAGGATATGGTGAGTCAAAAAGCCTTGAAACTAACAAAGAGACGAGCTCACAGGGAAGAGTATATGACATCCGACGACGATCCTAATGGAGCATCGACGATCAGTCCATCGAACTTGAATAATGAGCAAGACTGCATCACGTACGCAAGAGGGAACACCACTGCCCAGTCATACGAATTGATCTGCCAGTCCACGGGCACGACGTTCACCGCTGAACTCAACACGATCATCCCAGCCATTATGATCACGCTCAACACGAACGCCACCCGGAAACGCCGCCAGATCTTCGGGACCTCGAGGAAGAAGTTGGAACGCTCGACTTCCTTCTTAGTTGCTCCCCACGTGATGTTGTAAGAGAACATGTGCGCCAGCAACGCTTGCGACAGGTGGATGCTCAGACCTCCAAAGAAGAAAAAGCTGGAAAACACGAGGCAAACACAGATGAGGATGGACGCGAAATCAACATAACAATTCGATGGAGAAAAAAACGCACAAAAATGGAACCCATTTCAGATTCTCAAACAAAGAAGCCAACAAGCTGCGGTGTCCGAGGCGGTATTCGAGCAGCGTGAAGCCCACGTTTCCGAGCCCTGGGAAGACGACGGTGCACGCCAACCAGACTTCGAAACTGTGAAGGAAGTATCCGTCGACTTGCACTTCGAGCCCGAGGAGCAGGTAGTTGAGGACCGACAGAACGGCGGCTGCGGCAATCCCATCTAATCATCGTGACGATGATGAGTCGGAGAAGGAACAAGAAGACCTCCATGACAAAACTCACAGTATGAGAACATGTCTGCGAGGTCGAGTAAGCACAAGACAACCGAGAGAAACTAGCTGACCACTTACAGGCCATCATCGCAAATTTGTAGTGCACTGGCGCGCTAGACCAAACGAATATGCGGAGTTGCTTCGCAATCGGTCCCTTCTCCCACCACTCGATCAGCGGATTGAAAATGAGTTCGTTGCAACCTAACGCGAAGGGGTTTTCAGCGCTGTGAACGATGATGACGTTAAACGTCGCTGGGACACCGACCATACGAATACTTTTGCCAACGGTTAAGTTCATCGTCGACAGTCAACGATACACCTTCCTTGAACCCTCCATTCGAATACGTCGCCCAACGAATGATGTAACCCTTGAGCTGTAGAAAAAAACTCAGTTCAGAAAACCACGAGGAAATAGTTCACGGAGGGGAAGCGATTACCTGAAGACGGAGCGCCATATCGAAGTCCTCCGAGACGTTCGATTCTGACCAAATCTTCTTCTTTCCGTCCGCGGGATCGATGAAAGCGGCCTCTTGCAGTGCAGACCAGCGCAAAAAGGCGTTGTGTCCGACAAAAGGCGCGACCTCGCCGTTCGAACAACCGATCGAGATGGACTTGTTAATTCTGCGAGTAAAGTGCGCGATACCGTTTTCGAAGTAGTGAAATGCGACCTGCATGACATCTTGCGAACAAACAGGGATATCAGAATCTGGTGCCATATGAGGGGTTTGACAATAGCCTACCCGATTCGTGCTGGATGATGGCCACCTCCGGACACTCTGCCAGTTCCCGGGCCGCGTCGCGTAAGCAGTCCTATCCTGGTGGTTAGAGAGAATCGAAGACAAAGTGAAAGAAGACAGCACTCACCTCTGGCACGATGGTGTCCGCATCGACGATGAGTATGATCTCGCCAATTCGCAATGACTTTCCGTTGCATGCCCAAGGCCGCCAATTCCGCTCGTTCTCCTCGTACGTCTCCTCGACGGCCATCTTCAGCGCCATATCCTCCAGGCACTGGCCACCGTCGTCCTCCATCTTGCCCTTTTCCACCGCCTCCTCGAGCTCCTTCAGGTGCTTTTCCATCTTCATGCTGAGCGCCAGCCCATAATTCATGTTGGAGGCCTTCTTGAAACGCCCGGCGCGCTTGAAGCCTCCGGGCGCACCATCGTGCTTCGGGCGAGCCACCCACCCGATGTTGTGGTTGGCATAGAAAGCGACACGCTCCTCACGTTTCTCCTCGCTGATGATCTGCAGACCGTCGTCATGGATGAAGATGGACGATGTACCACCTTGTCTGGCGTAAGTCTGCATAGCCTTCTTGAGAGAGTTGATGGAAGGCGTGCTGCATGATGCCATCACGAGCGGGTCAGGTCAGAGAAACGACAGCACATATAAGTTTTGTTGGGACGTACATAGTTTCCGTTAGGCTCTCCTTAAACACCGGGAGTTCGATGGTGATGTGAGGCAAGGCAGCGTCTACCTCCTTGTTCGGCCTTGGGCGAATGGCAGAGTAGTACATGGAATTTTCATGATACTGGGCGACAGGTCCGATCCTATTCGTGATATGAACAAGACAGTGTAGGAATATGCGAGGGCGACGTACGCCAAGGAAATATTTCCAACCAGCTGGAGACAGAAGAACTAGTATGCTCGACTGAGTGTGCCGTTACCCACGTACTTGGAAGGCTTACCAGTGCGACGGAGAACAGGAACGGAGCTGTAACAAGCAGGGAGAACCGGACGTAATTGGAGTCTAACACCGTTTCCGCAAGCATGATGGCAGTTCCACTCCCAATAAAGACTGAAAAGAACAAAAACATGAGCAGAGAAGAGCAAAAAGTAACAAAAATCTTACAAATCGACATCGCGACCGCAACTCCGCAGTAAAAGGGAGCATAGAGACGCATTGGCCGTGGTTCCTTCTTCTCCGGGCCATCTTTCTCGGGATCTGCCAACTGAGGCTCGCCCACTTTCTTCTTCGTCATCCTCCAGTTCCAACGCCAGAGAGACTTGGACTCGAGTGCAGGCTTCGAGTTCGCTCGCTCTTTCTCCGTCACAGGGATCTCTTCAAAGACAGGAGCTTCGGTTAAATTGAAATTTGAAGCACCGGTCGAGGCTACCATTGAAGAAAGTTTGGATTCGGTCGTACTCGGCCGCGTTGGCAAGTGACGATGTCTCCACACGAGCTTGATTAACTTGTCCTCCAATTCCCGAAAAAGCGGCACTATATTTTCAAAATTGTCAGACCAAACCACAAGCGCCCATTCGTCTCGCTGTAAGGTTCATTATGTAAGTTGGTGTCCTCGAGACGAAGAAACATGGAGAAATATGCTTACGATGAAAGCTCCGCATTGCTCCTTTTCAGCGCGGGAAAGTTCGCTCATAGTCTCGACGACTTGGATCTTAGTGTCCGAATCGATGTACATGCATCTCTCATTGGGCGTTCTATTGATGAAATCATTCGATTGTTCAGCAGCAAGCCCACACGCAGACCCGAGAATGAATGTCTCACATCGTCGAAAACGCCGCATGGACGGCAGCGTTACGGACCTTGACGGCGACGGAAGGATTCAACAGTTCGACTCCCGCCTTGAAAGGGGCCAATAAGGTATTGTTGTAGGGAAAGACTCTGAAATGTCCCGTTTCTGTGCGAAGACAGACACCTGTCGGGATGCGTTCCTCCGCAGGCCTAAACCAAGCTTCTCCCTGTGTCTGATTTCGAATGTGTGAGGGAGACAGAAAAATTTGCGTCCGTAGAATGTGGCTTACCTGTTGATATACGTGGTGAAGGAGTGCATCGTATGGATCGTAGTCAATGGTGGCCATCGCGAGAGTACTGGAGCAAGGAAGGTGGAAGGCGGGGTATAAGAGAGCGGCGATGATGGGGAATTCGAGGAACCGCGTTCTGGAGCTTCATGACACCATATTATTGTTCACGTGTATCGAGAATCCCCTTGGGTTGGCGCGCAGGCACTGTCCAGTGTAAACCCCCTGGAGAAAAAAAAATGCAGGACAGAACTGACCGTGATGCAGATTCCTTTTCTGAGTAGATCATATCAGGATCATATCAGCACATCATGCACTGACGAAAAAGGTACAAGGGGAGAACACGAACTCCGTGCAGCGTGCTAACGAAGCGAAGGTACCGGTATTCTTATGGCCAAGACTTGGATGTGACATTGGCATGCGCGCCACATTTCCGAGATCTGAACAATGGGCAAGAAGTCTTGGCTTTTTGCTGAGCCTCGCCAATAGGAAGTTGTGGCCTGATACTAAGTTAGGACGTTCAAGGCAAGGTTAACGGAATCCAAGTCCATAAGTATTTTTATCCGGGTCCATTACGCCCCGGTGCAGATAAAACGGCACCACCACAACCTGAGATGACGGAAATAATGGCTGCCAGAACCTTTCAAGTTGGGAACAAGCCGAGGATCACGACCGTGTGAAAACAAACAAACATATGAGGATCTAGTAGGGACTCCACGTTGTGCTTTCTTCAAGGGGAGTCGCATCACTCATGCCGCATCACCGTACCGAACATAAGTATAGTATGAGCCAATGAAGAGGATGTTGAGATGTTCCTGGTCCCGCCATTAGCCCATTTTATGTAACCAAATTGACACCGTGCGTCATTTTCTGGGGCAAACTTGAAGCACAGCAAATTTCACAGTTCGCTTACCGACGACTCGGCGGCGAGGCTTATCAAACGACGGAAAGTATCACCGCGCGAGATGGGAACGGAACACGACGGTTCAACTATGTAATTTATCAATTCATATTTCTATCTTGACTAAAAACAATGTTGACACCCGGGCCCCTCCACTAGTATCAGCGACGGCGGGGACCCTTTCCACAGGCTCAGGCTGTCAATGTTGAGCGCTCGAGGCAAACATAATCTCGAGACGTCACGGACTGATGGATTCACCGAATGGTGAAATTCAGGCAAGCGGGCCTGGCAAATACCCTACGGTAGCCAGTTCCTTGGTCGCGGCGCCCAGTTTCCACCCTCCCGGGCCCCCCCTTCATCTATTGTTTTTTGTCAAATTGATCTCGTTCTCTGATAGGAGTCGCGTCAAACTGTCCAACGGCGAGGGCGTCATCGACATAAAACTAAACCGAGAATAATGGTCTCAGGGATTTTATTTCATTTATCAATCCATCGCATCCTGGTGGATTCCACGGTTTTACCGTGTACCTTTCGAGGATACATTCTCCCAAATCCTGGAGCGCGTCGCGCTGCCATGGCCCATATACCACCGGAAATGGAATGGAATAGGGACCATTGATCATCAATCATTGCGCGTCGGCAGCGATCGTCGCAACCGTGACGCACACCCGCTATACCTGGTGCTAGTGGTCATAGTATGTCACCATCATAGCGAGTTGTTAAGGTACCATGTATGCAGTCGTCAGCCTGGAGGTTGTGTACGACTCAGGCCCAAACAATTCCTACGGTAAATTCAACCAACTCCCCGCTATGTGTAGCAAGTATGTCTCCTAACCGAATCCGTACCATCATGCCAATCACGAGTACTTGGGCCGTCGGACCCTACCGTACATACGTACGCGGTCAACAAATTTTCCAGGCGGTTTCTCATGGAGAATCACCCCTTCGTCTGTCAAGTTCACTGGGCCAGCACCAGCTCGAGTCCGCTCACGCCTGAGCAGGTTTCACTGCTATGACGCCACTGAATCACGGTACCTCAACTCGGAGGAGTACTGGTCCCCGCCGAGACTCTCGATGCATCAAATCACCACAGCTCCGAGTCGGCTATGTGATCGTGGATTTACTAGGACTATGATGTATATCACAACTTACCTTTAGCTCCGCGGCTTAGTATTACATAGTAGCGACTTTATACTCACTTACATGCATGCATGGTACTTACTTACTGTTCTGGTTAGTCGTCCCCGAGGCTGTGTCAACCCCTTCATCATGTCCGTTAACCGAGGAGGGGACTACTACGGCCTTATGCCATCATCGCGCCACTGTCCGCCGAGACCCGAGCGATCGTGGCGGTCTCACTGAACCTGAGAGCATGGCAAATAAATCTCTTCAACATCGTCGTCCTCCGAGTGATCACATCGCTATCGCCCATCATCATCCGAATCGTTGCCGTAGTCCCTGTACTCAATCTCAGTCTTTATCATTACGAAACCGCCTAGTATCATTCTGAACGATCAATGTTGCCGTTACCAGTGATTGAAGCGGGCACCAATCCAGTTAATTTACTGTATGTATACATAGATGAGTTAATCCGATCCTATCAGAACCGGCCAACAAAAGAAAGAGACAGAAAACTGGATGAAATGCGAAATGGACAGTATTGTCCAATACGTAATGCACAGATATGATATCTCGTGCCCACGACGTTCTATTAGTATCCACGCTCATGCACGAGCACACAGACACGCTTCCCCAGTCTCTACATGCACCCCCTGGCTGGTACTCAATAATATGCTATATTTTTCCCAGTGAATAAAGATCTATAAACACGATGGAACCAAGAGAGTGACAAACAAAAATATGATGTACGGAGAGAGAGAAAACAAACGAGTGGCAATGTTCCATTTACAAAAAACATCCATGAAGGTTTCCTCACGTCGAGAAATCAAATTAGTACGAGAAAATCATCAACCATGGGTTAAAAACGATCTGTCGAACGAGGAAACATTCGTCAGTCAGCATCGTCAGTCAAGGGGGAAAAATAGAAGAGCTCAACGACCCAGACACCATGAAAACTCACCGGGAAAACAACATGACATCCCGCAACCAGCGCGAGAGGGAATATCACCGCCCAATATGACCCCCGGATTCTCCAGTCTTCCGTGACGAGATCAGTGCTGAAGATCCCTATCGCCGCAAAAGACGCAAACGAGATCATGAATGCGAGCCAAAACCGCTTCAGGATTCGTGGAACCTCGATGAAGAAGTTCGACCGTTCCACCTCTTTCTTAGTCGCACCCCACGTGATATTGTACGAAAACATGTGTGCAAGAAGGGCTACGGTCAGGTGGATGCTCAGGCCGCCGAAGAAGAAGAAGCTGTCATTGTTGATGAGAGACAGGGTCAGCGAAAGGGACTAAGAGAAGCAAGAGCAGGAGGAGGTGAGGAATGAATGAACGGAACTGACAAGAACGGTATCCATTTCAGCGTCTCGATCATCGAAGAGATCATATCTTGGTGACCCAGTCGATACTCGAGCATGATGTATCCAAGGTTGCCCGATCCCGGGAACACGACAAGGATGGCTAAGAATACCTCAAAGCTGTGAAGGTAGTAACCGTCTGTCTGGAATCCGAACCCAAGGAGGAAATAGTTCAAAATAGATAACGCCGCTGATGCGGCGATTCCATCTGTCGAAATGAAATGTGAGTTCATCGACGTTAGAAAGGGACATCAGTGGCACTTACAATAAGAGAACATATCTGATGCCAACGCCAACGCCAACGCCATATGAGCCGAGGTACGACGACAAATGAACAAAGAGAATCACACACAGGCCATCATGCTGAGCTTGTAGTGGACGGGCGCGTTAGACCACACGAATACCCGCAACTGCTTGTTGATCGGACCTAGGCGCCACCAGTGGATTAACGGATTGAAGATCAGCTCGCTGCAGCCTGCCAACGACCGAGTCATGTGAACATCCGATCTATCAGAAATCTGACTCAGTGTAGGATACTCGTGGAAAACGTACCGTATGAATACTTTTGCCATCTGTTCAACTCATCATCCACAGTGAGGGAAACGCCCTCCTTGAAGCCGCCCTCGGAGTAACTGGCCCATCGAATGATGTAGCGTTTCAACTGTATACCCGGGACATGAGCCCTATCACGAAAAAAAATGCCTAGAACACATGGAGGACGGACCTGAAGTCTCAGGGCCATATCAAAATCTTCGGACACATTTGACTCCGACCAGATCTTCTTCTTTCCATCCGCGGGGTCGACAAACGCAGCGTCTTGGAGTGCCGACCACCGAAGGAACGCATTGTGTCCGACGAAAGGGGCTACCTCTCCGTTGGCACACCCGAGCGAAATGCACTTGTTGATGCGTCTTGTAAAGTGTGTAATCCCGTTCTCAAAGTAGTGGTGAGCAACCTGCATGACTTCTAAATGCAGAAATAATGAAACAGAATAAGCATCCCGAGAACTTTTCTCTTGCCCAGGCAAGGAACGATCACTGACACACATACCTGACTCGTGTTGGATGATCGCGACCTCGGGACTCTCGGCAAGTTCCCGCGCAGCATCACGTAGACAGTCCTCAGGGACGACCGTGTCAGAGTCCACGATGAGGATGATCTCCCCAATCCGGATCGACTTCCCATTCGAAGCCCATGGTTTCCATTTTTGGTCGCTCTCAGCAAACACTTCGTCGCATGCCATGTGCAACGCGCGGTCCTCAAGCGAAACGACGTCGAGACTACGAATGCCACTCAGCTCTTCGTTATCCTCCATATCCTGGAGCGTCTTGAGATGCTTCTCCAACTTCAAACTGAGCGCGAGACCATAGTTCAAGTTGGACGCTTTCTTGAAGCGCCCGGCGCGTTTGAACCCGTCTGGGGTCGACTCGTGAGCAGGTCGAGCGACCCAGCCAATGTTGTGATCCGCATAAAACGCGATACGCGCTTCTCGATCCTTCTCTGGAATCAGCTGGAGACCGTCGTCGTGGATGAAGATGGCCGAAGTTCCGCCTTGGCGTGCATAGGTTTGCATAGCCTTCTTGAGAGTAAACACGGAAGGCGCACTTGAGAAACAATCAAGGGTCTGTATGGGCGAGACAATCGACGTGATGAACAAGTGAGATACTGACATCGTTTGTTCCAAACTCTCCTTGTAGACAGGCATCTGTATGGTAATGTGCGGCAGATCCAAGTCCACAACCTTGTTCGATTCTGGTTTCGTTGCAGAATAATAACGAGAGTTCTCGTAAAACTGCGAAACGGGTCCAAGACTGCGAGTGAACAGGGGTGTCAGAGACAGACTCGGCGCACAGGAGACGGCAAACCTACATCATAGAAATATTGGTAATGATCTGATTGCAGAAGAACTGACAAGGGGAAACGATGAGCGCGAACGTAAGTCGAGCGACGTCGACGCACTTACAATGGATATGCAGAAATTGAAAGGCGCAGTGACCAGAAGCGCGAACCGCATCCAGTGCCCGTCCAGGAGGGACTCTTGCAAGAGCATGCTGGTTCCGGAACCGATGAAGACTGAGTAAGGTCATGTCAGCCGACACCAGGATCGGGAACGCATAAAACAACATACGGATAGCCAAAGCGCATCCCAGTCCATTGTAGAATGGGGCCAAAAGCCGCGTCTGACGTTGATTGATTGAAGCTCGCTCCAAATCCTTTGCATGGTCCGAACGTGTCGAGCGCCAGCTGAAGAACTTTGACCACGAGCGCGGCGACTCGGACTTGGGCTCCCCGATTGGGCTCCCGTGAGCGTCCCGCCTGACGACAACGATGGCGTCAGCAGACGCCGCTTCCTTTTCCTTCTCGGGCAGGTTGTCGTCGGAGATGTTAGGGGTCGATGTCAGTTCAGACGGAGCTGCGGTGATAGTGCCTCGCGCGCGCCAAACGAGTTTGATCAGTCTTGCTTCGAAGTCCCTGCATAACGGTATGATGCCGTCCAGGTCGTCGGACCAAAGGATGAGCACCCGTTCGTCGCGCTAAGCGAAATGAATAGCGTGAGAACATCCTTTGCGTACGACGGGCGCGTCGCGATGGGAAATGAAACAGGGGGCAGAGGACTGAAAGGGTCTACATACAATAAACGCTCCGCATTGTTCCTTTTCTGCCGTTGACAATGCAATGATCGAATCAAGGATTTGGATGCGAGTGTTGAGATCGACGTAAATCGCGTTCGCATCCTCTGATCTGCAGAGGGAGGGAGGGAGGCGAACAGAAGTGAGTATCTCGAATTCTCTGCGCATCCACAGTCCTAAAGGGGAAGGGGATGAGAATTGACCTACACGGTAGCCAACGCAGCATGGACTGCAGCGCTGCGCACTTTGACTGCGACGACAGGATTCAGAGTGCGAACGGCTGCTTCGAACGGCTCCAGATGTGGGTTCTCGTATGGGAACACGCGGAAGTGGCCTGGTTCGACTCGCAGGCAGACCCCGGCAGAGATGTTCTCTTCCGAAGGTTTGAACCATGCATCACCCTGCGTCTGCCAACGAATGTGAGTCGCGCTGCAGAACGGCGTGCAACGCAGGTACTTACTCTCTTGAAGATGTGATGCAGCAAGGCATCGTAAGCATCATAGTCCATAGCCATATTGTGACCCGGGAAAGAGTGTCAGGGTACGACAAATATGTTCAAGACAAGCGGACGCTCCCAGGAGACTGGCGAGCAACGGTGGATTAAGGAGGGGAGGGGGAGTCGGGAGTGCGATAGCGACATGTCTGGCTGGAAACTGGAGGGTATAAGTAAGGGCACTCTGAAGCACGAAGATGAGGAGACAAGATGAGACGGGAAATAAAATAAAACAAAATATCCGTGTTAATCCAATTCCTGGAAAGGGTGGTGGATAACGGTGGATATACTGAATGCGATGCTGGCTCCCCTCCCCTTCTGACGTTAATTGCGATAGCTTGAGACGATTTCAGAGATGCTAACAGGCACCCCCATTGATACGAAGGGCGGAAGAAGAACACGATTACAAATGGAACAATTCCAATATTGAGGACCACCAGCCTGGTGAGGTCATACGCAATGAGATCCACATGCGGCGGGAAACGTCCCTACCACCCTTGGTATGTATCGTTGGTGGCGCTCGTGAGAGAATCTGCGAATCGGTATTCCGGGGGGTTGAGGATGCCCGAAGGAGCACCGCCCAGACCAAGTTAGAACCCACCAATTCGAGTGCCTGATCAACGATATCTTGTGATCACCTTACTGGTCGGGTGTATGTACATCCATGTAGGACCGGCTCATGATGCATGATGGTTTGGCCTATCTTGACGTCTTGACAAAATGAGAGGGCGATCAATTTGGGTGTTATCTGAACTTCTGCCCGGTGGCAACATATCACAGCCAGTCCGGACGGACATGTATTGGAAGCTTCCCTAACAAGGAGGACGGTCATATGAGGGCTCATACGTTCATGTACCGATCTACAGGTTCCTCCCGGGATAGAATGGTCCCCGCGTCGGACTAGTCCGAGGAGTTTGGTCGTCTTGAGGCCTCGCTTATCAATAATTAGCGATCTACGAAGCCAAGGTCGAGCCCTCTGGGATACAAGCAGGCTGTCGTCAAGATAAAATATTAACACTGTTTGTAAGGAAAGAAAGGAAGTGAAGCCGACAGTGCATAGCTTGCTCCATGGCAAAAGTTGGCGTTGGACTGCCTGCAGTATTTCTCGACCCAAAACCCGGCTAACCGGTACATGGTGCCGTTCATGCCATCAGTGGTATTTGATTGTACCTTCAACGAGCACCTTGCATTAGCCTCGGCGGTTGTTGCGTCCATATGAGGGGGGTGTCTTTTCTTTTTTCTCAATTTCCTGGGTGTTTTTCGGGTTTGGTGTAAACGTAATCACCAAGTGAGCAATCCAATTTACCACGCTCCAAGTAAAGCTAACATTCACTGGACGTCCACGTTCGCATACGTTCGGCTGACGTCGGCTGGACATGCGAGTCGCACAATCCGGCCTCTGTCCCTGTTACACGCCCTTTGAAATGAAGTAGTTCAAATCACGCTGTCGGTGCCACCGTCCAGACTCCAGTTTCATGATACGGTTCCCCCGTATCCACCAATTTACTTGAGGCGTATGGAGCCTCTCTGGATCTGTATTCGAAGATCACCGCGACGCCGCAGGAAGGATTTACAAGCTCTTTATTCACCATATCCCGTCAATCGACGAGGCCGTGTGCTCTCTTGCACAGCACGAATGTGGATTCGAGACGAAAAGGAAAAAAGAAGGGGCAAAAATGCGTTTCCTGTTCTTCCAAGGTAATCGTGTAATGAAGACGGCCAACCCAAACATCGAAAACAGAACTGGCAGCTGTTAGCATCTGTCAACTTGTGGCGTTTACCATTTCTGATCGTGACTACACCGCTAGGATCTCCTAGCAGCCAGACAGTTTTCTTTATAACTGTAGATTGCGGAAGCGGGGAGTTTCAAGCGACTCGTTCTGAATGCTTGATCTTGGCAACCACGGCTATGCGGAAAGGGAAGCAGAAGTAGAGCGAGAAAAGATAACGGCGCTGGGCGTTGAACGTTGAACTTGCAAGAGAGTCGTCGCCGCTGTTGATGGAAGATTACTCCAACCCCGGAAGTGCGCGGCACTCGCGTACCAAATCGGAACAACTACCAATTGCAATACTCGTTCGGACCAGCGTTCCCCCCATTCCCGACTAGAACCCGCAGGTTTGTAAATTCGGCATCATTATTTCGAACGTGCAAGGATCAACTGGAATCGAGGATGCAGTAACAAAAGGCTTCCAGGCCTTTTCAAGCTAGGACAGGCTGGTCGCGCGATGCGTTTGCTTGATTCGAACAGTTTCCGGTCCATCGGAGTCGAACGCGGTTCGGAAACGGGATGCCATTATCTCTAGAATCTCAGATACCATGGGTGCTGATCCTACGGAGTAATCCGCCCGTTTTCGCTAAGCGCCAAGTAACTCGAGGTTGATTGATACCGGTCCACGGCTCGTTCTCTTCGTCGCCATCTACAGCTTCGAAAGTCCTATTATAGGAAGGCAGGTGTAGGGGATCGTCCACGATACCCTCTCTATTTGCACTACCGTGAGCATGAGTCCGTGATATCGCGTGCAGTCGCGTACTTCCTATGTTGGATCGTCCGTCTTGGGTGTACGCTCTGCACGCTCGCACACGCAATCGCGGACCGTCGGCGGTCTTCATTCCCCGCTTCGGGAACCTTGATTGGTTTATCGTAAACATCGGAATAGAATGGAACTTCGTGACTGCGCCTGAGTCATTTCCAATCGGGAAGTTGCCCAATGCACACGCACAGTATGGGTGCCAGTGTCCCTGGTCACTGGTTGGTAATGAAAATCCAGTGACTAGTATCATACTGGCCGGGATACTTGGATACTCCTATTTTACATTCCTCAACTTCGTTGCCTATCCGAGTCTCTGACCTGACAGAGTGGATTCATCATCCCTGTCTTCCTGCGCCCCGATTCTCATACGATTGGTCGTGCGGGAGTATCGAAATCAAGGACAGCCTCAGCTCGCCCGCGATCGGTGGCTGCATGGCAGTGCATGCGCTGCCGCGTTCCTCGTCGCCGTGGTCTCGTAGTTGTGCATGTAAACCATGCCCTCTGTTGGGCTTGATATTGTCCATCACAATTGCAATCGCCAACGCGGCATGGGACTCATGCGTACTCGATCCCTATCTCAGGCTGTTGGCCTTTGGCTTTTACTTGTCCCCTTTGGCTTTTTCGCTTGTCCCTGCCTGCTCTCTTGCACCCCGATTCTCCCTGAGATCGACTAGATCATGACGAATAGAGCCGATTACTGGTTTGACGTCGATCGAGCGCTCAATGCCAATCGAGTTTCGCCGACCGATACGCTGCTTCGGTCGTTCTGAAGCGAAACATACGTCATTATTTTCTTTTCCCTCGCTATCAGCATTTGATAGCACACCAGTACTCGTGTATCCGTATGCCTTATCTAATTGCGTTTGATATCGTCGAGATTGCGGCGGCAACGATTCAGATGCTGATTTTCAGAATCATGACGAGTCTCGTTGGAAGGCGCGCCGATAACGATTGCCACTGGTCCGTTTGTCGCGTTACTTTGTATCATCCAAGCGAAAATGAGAGTCGAAGAGAAGACGCCCTCCCCACCCCCACTGCTACCCCGAAGGCGCTAACACATTTCATGGAAGCCATGATGTATGAATGCATGACCCGCTGATCGCGTCAGTGTAACTTGGACTCGGACAGATCGATAGCGATGTGACTGATTGCTGAAATTGAAATCATTGGCTAGTAGGAACCTTTTGATTCAACCATTATCGCATCCACACTCACGTCCTGGCAAGGATATTCATTCTCTTTTCTTACATTGTAGCCCGTAACGTTATCAAATCGGTCAACATATCCCAGCTAGCCGGGCGTCAGACTTCATGAAATCGGATGACCACAGACGTGACTTCTATCGGATGTGCATTTCAAATTTGTGATCATAGCTGTATTGTGCTCATTTTCAGCGATGCGACCAGCAGTTGTAGTTCGTACGTCGCGACGAGGCCTCTCCTATAGCGAGAGATAGGTGAAAAGAAGTTCGAGCATGAGGCAAAATGGCGCCCTCACAGGCCACGTTCCACTCGGCGATCAGCCTCTGAGGGGTCTCATTTTTTTTCTTTTCTTCTTGCGATTGTTCTGCAGTGATGGGATGCGGCTTTACGAAGACATTCGAAATACCAAACACGGGTATAGTTGGTGGAAGCGGTGCATTCATATTTGGATTTCAGATCCCTTGCCACAAGGAATTCGAGGGAGATATTACATGTGTGTCGATGAACGCCATGGTTCCTTTATTTGCCTGCCTGCCTCCTTCCACACCGGCATACCGGATAGCCGGTCGTTATCTCGAAGACTGGGATGATGGAAATGGGGCCTAGATATAGACACTGTCAGACAGCCATCGAGTGGCGAGATGCCACAGCGCTGGGTGGTGTGAGGGTGAATTTGACGAGAGATAAGGGGTTAGATGCTCGGTTATCTGAGAGGCTGGTGATGACGACGAGAAGCGCGTTGCGACCACAAGGAAATAGCCCAGTAAATATGATAAAAGAACACGGCATGAACTTATGTTTTGTTTGTTTGTTTTGAAACGCATGCCAATAGGGCCTAGTTGCAAGGGGGAGAACGTTTATATGCCGGAGTTGAGCACTGGCAGAGGCACGTCAGTGGATGAATGTTTTTCTTATAGTGGTGCCGAGACCGAGGGGTAACGTTCAGTAATTGGAAGGTCGATTGATGCCATGTGGAGTAGCGCTGGCTGAACCATCGTACGTGTCTCGCCACAATCAGCGGAGCCAAACACCTTTGTGAGAAGGTACAGTGCTACATAGTTCGGAACCCACATCCCCTGGAAGTGACTTATTTCTTGATCGGGCGAGAGTGAGACACGGGCAAGGGAGGTACTTTACAAATGATATAGTGGTATCCTTTTTGTGGCTAGTCCGTCGTACAAGGATGTCGATGGGACGGGATGCGAACAATCTCCGCGGGATCTCAGATTCGATCCTCGATGCAAATCGGACTTTATATTCCGTGCGAAGCCATTTGCAAACGGGCTCATAATATTCGTTATCCAAATCAGGAAATGTAGACCCCCCCGCTCTCTTGTAACTCTACGCTATAACATGGCTGTCTGGCAGACTCGTCCTTTGCTAGAATGTCGCCCAAAAGGCCCGCTCAGTCTCCCTTCTTCATCGGCGATGACCGCCGTCCGGACCTGCCAGCCGATTCTTCAAGTCCCGATGGATCCCGACCGTCCACGGCGGGCGGTACCGGCAATCCGTTCTCCTCCTCTAACAGCGGTAATATAGATATGTCCTCCCGCGGTTCCTCTCCGCCGGCTATTCTTCCACATGGAGAGCCCGAATCCCCTCACCCTCCTCGCCAGGGCGTGTCCATCGCACCCGCCGCAGACGGCCTTCCCCGCAACGCCTCCTACTACGGCAGCCGCAGCACTAACCTGGGCGCGAGTCGCAACTCCTCCCACTTACGCATGCGCGAGAGCTTCGCGCCGCCACCATCTCGCCCGATGACGGCACACTCGTCGCTCGCCCGCTTCCCCCAGAAGAAGGCGATGCGCATGCGCTCCACCCTCCTGGATGACCCCAACACCATCGAAAAGCCTTGGGTCAAGAAGAAGGATCCGTACGCGCGCATCGCCTATTTCATCACATACGGTGTCTTATTTCTCGGATTCGTCGCGTCTGGGATACGATGCTACTTTGGGTATAAAAGCGTGCCCATACTCAAGGGCAACCTCTGCATGGTGCTCGACGAAGAGTTTAACTCAGACACCGACACAGTGTTTGGATCTGGCGGAAACTGGTTTCGCGAGATCGAACTCGGAGGATTCGGGTAAGTCCCCCTCACATTTTGACACTTCACGCGTTGATATCCCATGCGCGGTAGGAACGGAGAGTTTGAGATGACCACTTCATCGACAAGCAACTCCTACGTTCAGGATGGTTATCTCTACATCACACCAACCCTGACGTCGGACGTCATCGGTTCAGACAACGTATTCAATGCCTACACGTATAACCTTACCGATTGCACTTACAACACCACTAACCCCGAGTCGCTTCCCGGTGGCTCCAACACCACGACATTCGACCCAACCGCGTACTACCAAGCGTGCGGTGCCGTCAGTAATTCATCAACCGGAGCCATCATCCCCCCCATCCAGAGCGCGCGCATCAGCACCAGGAACAGCGCCAGCATTCGGTACGGTCGAGTAGAAGTCAAGGCCAAACTCCCAAGAGGGTAAGCATACTTTGATTCCATGACAAGATCATGATGTTTGACTATTTTCATAGTGACTGGGTAGGCATTAACTGACATCCCACCTCGATGACTACTTTCTCACTTATTTTGCAGCTTTGGCCTGCCATCTGGATGCTTCCAGTGAACAACACATATGGTCCCTGGCCCGCTAGCGGTGAAATTGATATCATGGAATCTCGCGGCAATGCCCGTTCATATCCCAACCAGTGAGATCATATGTTTCCCTTTTGTATCATCATTCTACATCTGATGGAACTTGCTCGCAGAGGAATTGACTACGTCCGCGGTTCGCTCAACTGGGGTCCTCTGACGTTCCTGAACGCTGTTTACAAAACGTTTGGCTGGTGGACGCAACGCCGGACCGACTATGGAGAAGCTTTTCATACTTACGTTCTCGAGTGGGACTCGGATTTCATGTAAGCTCCTTTCCCTTGCGGTGTCGTAAATATCCTTGCTAAATCCGCCTGGATCCTGAAGCCGCATCTATGTCGACTCGCGGCTCAATTATATGCTCCAGCTTAAGTTCGACAAGCCGTTCTTTGCGCGTGGACAGTTTCCTCCTGTCGTTGAAAACGGGACCACGCCGATCGTGCTTGACAACCCGTGGGTGAACGGAACGAACGCAACGCCATTTGACCAGCGTGAGTTATATTGTTGTTGTGCGGAATCCCCTGGCCGCGAAATGTTCTCTATGTTCCGACTCTGATTTCCTGCCCTGTCCAGCGTTCTATCTGATCTTGGACCTGGCGGTGGGCGGTACCAACGGATGGTTCCCTGACAACAAGGGCAATAAGCCGTGGTTGGACGGATCCAAAGCGGCGATGCGGGACTTTGCGGACGCGCAAAGTGCATGGTATCCGACGTGGGGGTCGGGCGGGGAGAGTCGATCATTCATTATGTGAGTCTTTTTTCGTTGTCGTTTTACATGACGGCTGACTTGGATGTAGCGACTATGTAAAAATGTGGCAACTTTGCTAGAGGGCCAGATCCGGGACGGGACACTTTTTCTTCCTTATTAAACCCCCTTCTTTTGTTTCAATTACGTTCTTTCTTTCTTTACAAAAGTTTTTGGGAGCTATTACCTTTGCGAACCTTGTTCGTTTTGTTCGGTCGTTACTTTGAAAGAGTCGAACAGCCATTTGTGAGGTCTGTAGGCTCAGGGCTTGCTAGTATATAAATGTGTCGGACTAGCATAATTTAATTTACTCAAGATATTGATCGAGCCTCTAATGGACTCGTTGGCCACAGGTTTGAGACACATGGACTGAGCGAGTTAGAGTCAAGGACCTCGGACTTTTGGATGGCCGTGCGGAACCCAAGTCAAACTCGTCCAAAGTCAAATCTCGAAACATGTATCAAGTATCGGGAGAAGTTAACGGAGCGGTCCGGCTGACTGGAGACTGCTCTTCAATTGTAATAGTCATCGATCGATGTTGGAATCATACAATGCTAAGTCGGATCATCACGGCGACTCAGTGATTGCAATGTTCATTTTGAATCATACATCATGATCGCACATCAAATCTCCCAAGTAGTGAGACCCAGAGTCTCACCTTTGGGACTCCAATGCCCTGTTTTAAGTGAAGCCGGTGTTTGATACATCTGTGACAGTCTCAGGGTCCCCTGGGTCCCAGGCCTGTTCAAGTCGTGAACGTTGTGATACTACTATTTGGCTACACAATGCTCCGGACATCATCGCCGTTTACTACTCGATCAAGTTTCCCAGTCGGGCGCTCTCCGCTGAGTCCTCTTTCTTTTCTTTTGTCATCCTAGAGTCCTGGATGAGGCCGAGGTTTGACTATCGGATGAACCATATTTGACGTGCCTGTGGAAGACTGAACTTGAAGTATTCTTCCGTTACTAGGCTACTGGCTGTTTGCTAATATTTGTTTTGGATACCTGTCACAAGGCTTCCAAGTTTCTGTTCATCCATCCGCCAAGAAAGTCAAAAAGAGTTGGCAGGAAATATTGATACATCCGATTGGGAGCTGCTTTCTATTGCGATGGGTGCTTATCAGATCATCCGAGTCGACGCCTTATAGTATGTACCATAAGTTAGTAAGGATCCAGTGGTGAAGAACTTGTCAAAGTACTAAAGATCAATCACTGTCATGGGTTCTCTTCACCACAAATTATATACAGTGTGAGGCTATCTGTTACACTTAAATCCAAAATGAATACACAACAAGTGAGTGCAGGCCCACAAAGACAACGCTAACATCCAGTAAATTGTACAAGATTTGTAAGCGTGATACCCAATTGTTTTCAAACTTGTTTTCCGAACAATCATCGCTGTTCATATGCCTAGCTTCGACCAGGAAGCGCAGGGAAGGGTGGAAGAGGTAAGAGTGTCGGTATACACCATCATGCCTGGTACTCGTCATCGCGATCACCGCGACCGACGACCTCGCATTCAGACGGTTGCGGTAGTAGGTGCCGTCATTTGCACCATAATCTGCGTGGATAACGCGACGCGGTCCCTGTCATCGACGCTTTCCTGTGTCGCTTGACTATCACTTTGGATACGTGGTGTCAGTCAGATACGGATACGCATCGAACATCTGATCATCTACGCCTACCCTGCTTGGTGCGTACCGAGGAGAAGCGATCTCACGGCTCTGTATGAGGCAATCGTGCTAGGCAGGATGTGGGCGGGGGGGTCAGCTGGTGCACGTAGCGCAGCTCGAATGAGTGAATTACCTTGCAGTCATTGCTAGCGCGAGCATGTCAACTGACCGATGTGCTTACTGCAAGCAAGGCGGACTTACCAACATAACCAGTCAAGGATAACAATTCTAACACATTGCGTTCGGATAGTAATCAATCCATATGAGAAACAATAGAAAATAGTCTCACCGACGATGCCCATAAAGGAAAAGATCTGACATGATTGCCAATGAGCAACATGTCAGTGGATCCGCGTACGAAAGACGTACCGTAGGGGGAATACACGTAATGGCCGACACAACGAAATACGCGATGCCTTGCGAACGCAACCGCTTTACCAGAGATGACTTGGATGACTCTCGAGATAGCCTCACAACAGCCAACACGAGGACCAGAAAGTCGAATAACGTGGCTTGCGTAGCATCGGGTGGATAAATACCCCGGTATGAACGCGACGACGTGACTTACAATACAGGAAGACCACAGCATTGGTTTCCGAATGCATCATGGTGACACCGCACTCCCCGCGAATGTGGAATGGTCGAAGATTCGCGACATCTAATCAGATAATATGATGCAATGCATGACGCACGTCAAAGGACCGATTCGTACCCAAAGCAAGCACAATCCAGTGTCCGAGCGCAAAGAACAATAAGAGCGCATGCACTAGACGAGAGCCTTTCCAGATAACCCATCTACGCCTTTGGTGAGACGCGCGGAAACGACATTCGCACCTGCGCAGACGTACGTGCGAATCATGAAATTTGCCGAGGCACATCCCAAGGCGATGTCTCCTACGATCTGAGGTGCAGCGATTCATCATCAGAGATATATCAGCACGAGACAATGATATTCGTACGCACGGCTGCGGTCATAGCAGTGGCTGAGATAGAGGTAAGCAGATCTAAGGACACGATAACAACAAGAACTGACGCAAGCATCCTATACTTTCCGAAGGACGATTTAGCCTGATTGCACTGCCGTTTGAATGAACAGATACTCTCGGCATTCACAGCTACCGAGTACCTACAGTATCAGAAGGGAAATGAAGAGAAAAAACCGTCCGGCGAGATAGGGTATCTGCGGTTGGGTATCAACGCTCCGGAGATCGGTTCTCAATAAATACGTCCGCCACTTACCAGCGCCCACCGGAAGGCCAAACGTCCGCGAATGACTGCGTATTCCACTTGGAGAGTTCGCAAGTATTCCCACCTAGTCAAGTATTCTAGGTCTGCATCTCTCTGTAACAAGATGGACGTACCCATAAAGGCCCAGCAGGAGAAATATGATATTCATGTTGATGACTTTGAGCCGTTCTTGCAATTCTGGATCATTCCATTGGACCATCGTTGCAGCTCAACAATGCGGCTACGAGTCGACACTTTCAAAATTCCTGTGTGCAATAAGAGGAGTGCTGGCGAAAAAAAAAAAATCAAGTGCTCTCATTGACATCCTCTGCAGAGCTCTTTAGTACCCCCCACATGCCAAGCGATCATCGTGATTACTATGACCAACGTAACAGAAACTCTCTCACAGAAGATTCAGGGGACCGGCAGCTTGAATGAATTAGCGGAATTCATCGTCGGTTGTCAGTAATTAGACAGTTGCAATTGGATCCCCAATTCGAGACAATCGTCGAGCCCGCACAAAATTGAATGCAAGAAACCCGATCTAGTGCGTCATCTCCTCGCGATCACCTTCTTTACCACCGATTTGTGGACTCGTGTGAGAGTCCTCGTCTATCTAACAATGTATCGATGCGCAAAGCAGTATTCAGCATTCTCTCCAATCGCATGAAGCCGAACGATCGCACTTACGCTCGCGATGATCCTTGAACTCAAGTTAGCCTAAGCGAGATAGAGTAACAGTGAGAGCCTCAACCAAACGAAAGCCAGGGCCGTCACTGGCCCTAGCAGGAAGAGTCCCTTCGCGTGTGACCTTCAACCACAGACAGGTTCGTTCCGTACGATGCAGCAACTCATGAAACCAATTCTACTAAAAGCGTGAGCAAGTGTGTTCATCTATTTTGCCACAAGCCCATGTGATTGGAGGGTGAGCGAAGCGCTCGATTGCAGTCCCTGTGGCGCTTTGGCTCGTTATGAGAAACAGACCTCGCCAGTCAGGAACCTCGTTAGCGCAAGCCGCCATCAGACCGGCGAGTTGTCTCTCGGTCAGACCCTCTGAGAACAAGTTCCAGGCTGGCAGTGACGACTCGAGTTGTAACGCTAAAGCGTGAAGACAAACGCAAAGCATAGACATTCCAACGACTTGTCTGTGATTTATCATTTATGCAGATGACCGGGGTTCGAATATACCTAGTGAGCCAGCAAGGTAGAACTCCCGCCAAGATCAGCAGTGGGTCAGGAACGCTACGATTATTAGTAGTTTCTCTTACGTTCCGCAACAGGACATAAATTGGATCCAAAGCCAAAAAAAAAAATCTCTTGATATCTGATGTTTCACCACATCGATGATTACGAGAGTGATTCTGTGATTCCCTAGTGAAGCCTATCTGATCTGTGAGAAGGTCCCCTTGAAGTCGAGATCGACCACATAGTCTAAGGGGATAGCAGACCGCATTATTATATAGCATACCGCGTATAGACATATGCTTCAGGGAAGATTACGTTGTGCACGGATAAAAGATGGATGCTCCGCCGTCGCTGCAATGCATGACGTTGGGAATCGAGAAATAATTTGACATTGCCGCGTTTGGACCAATTGAGTTCATGGATCTAGGGGATGAGTGCCAGAATCACCAAGATCATGCGCACGAGGGCTTCTTGTTTTGCTAAAATATAAATGTCAAGTGCCGAAGTGCGGTTTCTGACAAAAGAAACAGACCAATGCCAATATTTCCGACTCGATGACTTTTACTTCCTCTTCGAGTCGTTGCCGCTGTTTCGACAGCATTTGTACTCTGCGTTCCTCTCGTTTGTTCGCAGTCGGAGCTGTTGCCGCCCGGGACTGCATGGCTTGGGCTGCTTCAACCTGTCACGAACGTTGGGACGATTTCGTATGATTCGAACGAGTCAAACCTTGCTTTGGATCAAAGCCTGTTTGCGGCTGAGGGCCTTTAAACCTCTTTCAGCACGCTCCATGAGCTCATTTATCTGTGGCTCTATCTCGTCTGCGAGATCTGCCTTGTATCTGCGAACGGTGCCTTCGTCTATGAGGAGGAAGACCTAGATGCATTTCATTTAGAACACGACATGGTTGATACGCGGAAGATACCTTTTGATTTTCTAATATCTTGCTCATCCGCGGGAGATCAAACGTCCCGTTACGAAGCAGCTGCTGAGCTTCGTATGCCTTTGTGCGATGAGCGTCGGCATCGATCGACTACGCAACTGATGTACCTCTTCACAACAGTCCTCCATCGCGAGCACACATTCTCGGATATTTGGAGGGCAAACTGCGTTTGCATCCCCACGATAGAGATCATGCGGGCCTGCAAAGACAGATTCTCTTGGCCTGGGTAGCGTTGACAGACGCGGCATTAAGCAAACGCATCTCGGCAACACGGCGCGACATCATGTGGCGGAGATTGAAAACTTTGGATATATAGCTGGCAAACTCCGAACAAGGTTGGTTTCTTCAAGTGTCCATCCAACCGTACGAAGCGTTCAGCCGTCGGCGCAGAGTTACTTCTGAATAGCGTCTAGTTTCGGGTTGGTGGAGCGAGGTGTCCATTCGGATGCTCACAAGATCGAGCGCCGCTGCCTGGCTCGCCCTCACTTATGGTTTCCTGTGGCTGAGTCCACCTTAGGGTGTTGATTCGTTGTGGGGGATTCGAGGGCTGATGTAGGGTGGTTGCGTGGCGTCATATTCCTGTATCTTCCGTACCCGCTCCTCGTGAGGAGTTGCTGCTATGTGGCGTTGACGGTCGGGTGAAACCATGACGCATACACATCAACCTTTTTTTTTTTTTTCTTTTTGCAATGTATACAATTTCGTTCGAACCTCTTTCCCAAGAACCCTTTGGCTTTCTCGTGTCCATGTCAACGTTGGCAGGAGTGTAGAAACGTGCGAGACTAACTTGCAATTCACCACGTCCCTTTGTCTGAGAGAATTTCATTTTATTTAGGGAATTTGTTCCCAGGCGCCGGCGGTCCCAAGAATAAAATTTGCCATGTTGTGCGTTCTACACCTCGGAGTGATGCGGACACTCGTACGAGGGCCTTGTTCATGGCACTGGACACTTCGCTCATGTGCTCGACCGCCTTCGTTGAAGGTTTTCCCTTTGGGTTGGCGTGCTGCCTCGACGGTTGCCGCGCGTGCGCTAGAGAGCACAGAGTTGCCTACATACCCAAAGTATGAACTGTCGGAAGCAGACCTCAAGCGGATCAACTTCCAGAGGAATATTGGTGTCTCTGCACACATAGATTCTGGCAAGACTACACTTACGGAGCGCATTCTCTTTTACACCGGGCGAATTGGCGAGATTCATGAGGTTCGTGTCGCGTCATGCGACGAATCTACTCCGTTCACATGACATATGCAGGTCCGTGGCCGAGACGCAGTCGGTGCCAAGATGGATAGCATGGAGCTGGAGCGCGAAAAAGGTATCACCATCCAAAGCGCGGCCACTTTTTGTGATTGGGAGGCGCTATCCCCCACCACTGGTGAAAAGCAAAAGTATGCCATCAACATCATCGATACGCCGGGTATATGCTACCTTTTTAGATGGCCCGTGCTCCTTCTGACTCGGGAACATAGGACACGTTGACTTTACGATAGAGGTCGAGCGCGCCCTGCGTGTGCTTGATGGTGCTATATTGGTTCTCTGTGCAGTTTCTGGCGTTCAGAGCCAGACCACTACCGTCGATCGCCAAATGCGTCGCTATAACGTTCCGAGGGTATCTTTTATCAATAAAATGGATAGGTACGCCCTCGTCTGTCGGCGCGAGACTAGAATTCTGATTCATCTTCCAGACCCGGAGCAAATCCCTGGAGAGTAATCGATCAGATTCGTTCCAAGTTAAAGATTACCGCAGCGGCTGTCCAGGTTCCAATTGGTGTCGAAGACGAGCTCAAGGGTGTCGTAGATCTGGTTCGTTGGAAGGCAATCTATAACGAGGGCGAGAAAGGGTACTTTGATTTGATTCATTTCTTCCGCTTTTAAGCTCATTCGCGCCTGCATACAAGGATCAAAGTCGTGGAATCTGACGAGATCCCTGATTCCGTCGTCGATCTTGCCAAGGAGAAACGTGCTGAGCTCATCGAGCAACTCGCTGAAGTGGATGATGAAATTGCTGACATGGTTCTTGTCGATGAAACGCCCTCTGCTCAACAAATCTCCGACGCCATCCGCCGCGCAACTGTTGGTCTCAAATTTTCCCCGGTCTTCCTTGGTTCAGCTATTAAGAACACCGCCGTGCAACCCATGTTGGACGGTGTTTGTGCTTACCTTGCTAACCCTGCTGAGTCGGTCGTCACTGCTCATGATACAAGATTGCCACATGGTTCTCCTCCGGTCCCACTTGTCCCTGCCTCCCAAGCCCCTCTTGTTGCTTTGGCTTTCAAATTAGAGGAAGGGCGTTTCGGTCAGCTTACATATATGCGGGTTTATCAGGGTACTTTGAAGAAGGGGTCTTTCATCTTCAATGCTCGTACGGACAAGAAGGTCAAAGTTCCTCGTTTGGTTCGTATGCACAGCAACGAGATGGAGGTCGGTAGTCCATTGGTCAGTCCTGTTCGCACGCTCAATCATTCTAGGATATCGATTCCATTGGCCCTGGTGAAATTTGCGCTGTTTTTGGGGTCGAGTGTTCTTCTGGTGACACCTTCACGGATGGCTCATCCAGTTTCTCTATGGTTAGTTTCCTTGCGAGGTGGCAAATCAGACTCTTATGATTATGCAGACGTCTATGTTTGTTCCTGAGCCTGTCATCTCGTTGGCGATCAAGCCCCAAGGACAAGAAACACCCAACTTTTCTCGTGCTCTCAACCGATTCCAGAAAGAAGACCCGACTTTCAGGGTGCACATCGACTCCGAGAGCAAAGAGGTACGTCCTATCTCCTCTCTCGACTCCTCTGTCTCACTCGTGCGTCAGACTATCATTTCTGGTATGGGTGAACTGCATCTCGAGATCTACATTGAACGGATGCGTCGTGAGTATGGTGTCGTCGTTTCGAGTGGTAAACCCCGCGTCGCCTACCGCGAGACGATCACGGACCGTGCCGAGTTCTACCACACGCATAAGAAACAGACCGGCGGTGCTGGTCAATTCGCTCGAGTGATCGGGTATGTAGAGCCCATCCCCTTTGATCCAGAAAACGGGCAGGACAGAGAGTTTGTAAATACCGTCATGGGAGGAAACATCCCGCACAATTACATTCCTGCATGTGAAAAGGTGCGTCGGCGTGTTCCTCCAGCAAAGTGCTCGCATCACGATGCTCAATTTCTTGTACGTCGTAATAGGGTTGGTTCGAAGCGCTCGAAAAGGGCACGCTGTCGGGGAACCCGATCGTAGGTGCGCGGATGGTCCTCCAAGACGGTTCATACCACGTCGTCGATTCCTCCGAGCTCGCATTCCGCATCGCGACCATCGCCGCGTTTCGGGAGATCTATGCAAAGACGAAGCCGATCATCTTGGAACCGATCATGACGGTGGAGGTCGTGGCGCCGGGGGAGTTCCAGGCCGTGGTGATTGGGAGCTTGAACGCGCGGCGGGGTACAATTCTGGACAGCGAGGTGCGGGACGAAGAGTTTACGTGTACGGCTGAGGTGTCGTTGAGCGACATGTTTGGGTATTCGAGTCAGTTGCGTGGGGTGACGCAGGGCAAGGGGGAGTTTAGTATGGAGTACCGGGTGTGCTCCGTTTTTTCTTTTCTTTTGAAGCTTGCAGAGCACTGATAGTGCTTGATAGACTCATATGCCAGTGCTACCGCACATCCAGACAGAGATCGAGGAGGCGTATAAAAAGACGATGCCTCAGGCAAAAAAGTAGATTGAGGTGAGGATGTCTATCGCTTAGAGCTTTATTTCGTGGAGCATTTTCGTAGTATGGCTTATCGCATCAATTTACATAATGTACACACTAATCTACTTACCATCGCATTCATTTGAACACGCATCCCTCACTCACGATAACTGGCTATGAATGGCGAGAGTATAGGCAAGGGTAAGCTAGTACCAGTCGCTCCTGCCAGTGCAGTGCTGTCACCCCCATTGTTGCCGTTTCCATTTTAAGCCCATCCGAATCCCCGTTCCCTCGCTGTTGCATGCATGGTGCCACCCTCGTCAGCATGCAGGAACAACTACACACAATGCGCACGACTGTGTGTGTTGTGCATTCATTGTGCATTCGTTAGCCCAGCCAATAACGCGGCGTCACTGATAACATCATCTTGATCCCATATTAGGCATATCAACCCGCACCCGATAACTCGCTTAACTTCTTTCAGAGAAGGGCTTCAAATCTCTGGCATTGTGCTACATAGCAAGTCCATGTTTCACTGGTCTCCCATGTTGTATATTGGGGCCACTGAGCCGATAAGCACCGTATATGTTCCAATTGGTATAATTCTCACTATCTTTTACGGTAGTAGCAATGAAATGATACCACAAATTTCACTCAAATATGACAATCATAAGAACAACAGTTGCTACGAACGAGGCCTACTATCTCGTAGCTAGGCCTATCAATGTATCATATCTTATTTTTGCAATAGCTGTTTCAAATTTTGTGACTGGGATTCACGCGTTGGCTCAAGTGCCGGTGGTAGCTCACTGAGTCACTCGGGTGAATGACTGTATCCAAGGTTGGAGCCGGATTGAATGATTCAGCGTGTACGTCTCATGCTCAATCTTGTCTTGGCGGCATCGACCTTGACCTCGGTCGTGCCAATCAATACATAGCGTGGTGTCCACGCGGAGCCTTGGTTTGAAAGTGATTCGGAAGCTGCGTATCGATACTCATCAAATTTTTTATTTCAGTCGCCGTCACCCGTCGTCATCGAGGGTCGTGGTCGTCAGGCTATAATCCAAACCACGGTAACGCCCCCGGCTCCGATGCTCTCGAAGACGAGGATGAACAAGATCGAAGTTTCATCCACACGCACATGAATTCATTATAGACGAGTCAAACAATCGCGGAGGAAGAGAGAATCTGGCTGACGTAAGCTACCTGGACATGGGCGTAGCTAGCATATGTGACTCGACATCCTTCCCTTTTCATTCTTTTCCTCAACATCGTGTTCCTCCTTTCTAGGTACAGTTTCTCTTTCCGCTCGTGTATCTTACTCATCCGCAGCTCTGTTCTAGCAATCAACGTATTGTTCGCACCGCCATCGTTCCAAGTGAATTTGACAGCATGGCTCTGTTACCAGTAGGCAGATAAGAGGGGGGATCTCGTCACCTTTCCCCCCAAACTTCATCAGTTTGATTTCATTTAGGTGAGCAATTGATGTGCGAAGAGACCTCAGTTTATGTAACACCTAACACCAGGATCGAGCGTAGCTACGTGTCTTCGTTGGCAGGCAGGCGGCCGCGGGATCTGCGGCCGCACACGAGACCCGACTTCGCCGTCTGCAGTTCATCGCCTTGTCGTCTCAAACTCGAACACATCCCAATCAGATTCAGGGTGGTGAACTGCCGCCACAGTCGTCTCACTCCGACACCTCTCAGAAGGTTGCACGTATGTCCGTGCGCCACGGTAAATTGGAATTGCGTGAATGGATACCAGGGTCGGTCGGTCTTCCTAAACGTGCTGTTGCGCGATCGCAGTGGCATTTCCGACAAGAAAAATAACGAGTCGCTGGACTACCGGTGATCCGCAGTGGCGGGAGGCAGAATGGGGAGGTTGAGGTCGGTGGAGGGTGTTTCTGCGAAACTCCCTTTGAACGGGACCCCCCCACTCTTTTTCCCCTATCGGAGAAGAAACTTGTTCTGCGGTTGGTGCTTCAACTTCCTTCAGACAAATCTTCAGCAATAGAGTCATATATGCCACGTGTAACGCGCAAGGGTCGGTCGCCTGCATGGCAAGTTCTGTGGTACAATGAATCGTGGCACCGTACGTCCGTATCGGCTGCCAGCCCGGGCTGTCTGACTGTCCAAATGGGTAAATTCGATCCTTAGTCTTTCGGGCTGCACTAGCCTCTATGAGTCATGACGATGTTCAGTTGACAGGTTGCGGCCGCCGGGGTGATGACTCCCGGGCCCGCTTTTGATCCAACGAGCCCTTGGTCATTGTGTACTGTGCATAGGGCTCGTTTTCTTCCACACGAAGAATAAGACCGAAGTCAGAATTAATCCCTGTTCAATCTCGCATTCGCCAGTGTGGGTGGACGTGTACGTTGCACTTGTGAGTGGCATAAGATTTACAACAGTGCTAAAGAGAAGAACGAAGTCATCATCGCTGTGGATGACAGAAGACAGCGTGAAGAATGAAAGGTGAAAGGACCGAATGAATACACAGTGGGACTCTGCAAATCCAGCCTCCAGGATGGACGTCCATCAGGATGCAAGGATTTCAGGCAACAAATGCAAGTCACAGGGCAATGCTCGCGGTGGGTCAATGAGATAATCAGCCAATAGAGATAGCAAAGCATTGGGGCGGATAATCCAGCCTTGCAGACATGGAAGGTCCACTGGGTTTCGACTAAGGAGACATCACTACGCATACTATGTACAGAATGCGAAGAAAAAATACAGGTAGAGAATGAAGAGGAATCATGGCCTTGTTGTAAGTTAGGCCGTCAGCGCAATATCGAGGTCGACAGTCTGGTTGAGCGCATTTCTGCTTCAGGCGTGAGTGTGTTGCGGATCGAACTTTTTTTCGTTGTGATGAGTAGACGCCTTCTGTGTGATATGATATGAAGGTAGAGGAGTGTTAGTGATCTCACAATTCAAGCCAGGTAGAATATGAAAGGATCGAGTACTTATCGATATCAGTGGTTGATCGATTGATCAGCGCATCGGAGTAGATAGATTGGTGACCAGTCGGAGTTCGACCACCCAACTTGACACCTTGTAGACATGTCTCTCTTTGAGTGAACGCATTTTCAAGCTCGTCTTTCTCATTGTCTCAAACATTTACCTCTTTTCCCAGAACCAGAGAGACGAAGGGTCGACCAAATGTTGCCTACAATACCAAACGAGATATACCTTCACATCTTCGACCTCATCACCACGTCTGGCACCGAATGCTTATTGCAAGAGGACTTCCAGATATTCGTCAACCTTTCTCGTGTTTGCAGACTATTTGCCAACGTCTGCCTTCCACGCTTATTCAAGCTTGTGAAGTTTTCTGGCTCCCTGCTGCGTGTTGCGTTCCCACATCCGAGGCATCATGCGGGTCCAAATTGTCTGCACAGATTGCAACACAGCAGCCTCTCGCGATCGCGCTCGCCCGGAAGTGAGAGTGTGCGTCTTCATAGATTGGAAGGATGGCTACGCGGGCTGTACATCGCTGCAATCTCGTCCATGACGAACATCCGCGGCGTCCAGTTCTCGCATTGCAAAGTGGAGGCGGCACATTGGAGTGCGATCACGGCGCTGCCATCGCTCGAGGATATTTCGTTCTATCAATGTGATTTTCAGCCCATGTCCTTCCCTGCAGACCTGGAACCCGAGAGAGCATCAAGCTTAAACTGTCCCGCCGGCTTCTCCTGGTTGAATGCAAAGAGTCTGACAAGCCCATCGCGACCATTTATCTGGGGTACTTGGCGCATCTTTAGTGCTGATCTGTTAACTCTCATGAGATTGATTCTGTGGTTCCGTCAGTCCGCCATCACGAAGCTGTACTTTTGTATGGTCGACGACGGCGTACTAGCCGGGGACATACAGTACGCCTGGCTCCTGACCCAAGTCCTCTTACAAGCGCCCAGATCTCTCGAGGAGGTGTGTTGCAATTCGGCTGATGTGACATGATGCAGCAGATGCGAGTGTTTTTTCAGCGCACGCATACTAGCACGAGGGAACCCATACCATCGATGATTTGAGAAACCTCCTAGAGCAACGAAAGGGTATGAGTGACGAATGATTCATGCTGGACAGCAAACGGGGTACACAGATCGACTTACGTCCGTGTCTGGCGACTCACCAGCAGTGCCCATTTGCAGCGTGAGCGAGCGAAGTGAAGGAAGGCGCGTACGCGCATTTGGATCGTTCGACATGCCGTGCAGGACACCCCAGATCACTCCGCGAATGATCATCTCACCAAGTCCTTTGTGACAAGCTTGGTCCTGCCTCTAGTCTCAAGCATGTAGATTATTTCAGGACTGTTTTTGTGTGGTAGACGGGGAGTGGTGAAAGGCATCCCATAGTAGGGTGCAATGAAGCGCGATGATATATAATGGGTGACCAGGTGCGTGATCCTCTTAAAGGTATTCATTCCGACTGATGAGATGCAGCCACCCGTTGCCTTTCCCGTGCAGAATTGTCCCGAGAGGCAAAGGGATGGGTCATAGAAAGCTGGCGGGGTTGATGGATGCGAGACGTTGGCCAATGAAATATATTTTTCTTCCATTCATTCCATCATGCGCGAACGATTTATGCCGGTTACTCACCCCCAAGAGGATTTGTCGGGGTCGCTGCATTAACCAGCCCCCTAAGCACGAAAAGAAGAGTTGATGAATAGTGACATGACCCCCTTGTCTTTTCGATGCGGAACAATGCCAGGATACAAAGCATCTCTGATCACAGCGACACTTCCATGACGTGTCTTCCCGAGCTGTGTGCGTATGCCATGTCATTGTCGAAAAAGAACACGAACAGTTAGAGCGACCCGTCGATATCCACGTACCAGATTCGCCGCCCAAAGCCGTAAATCCAAGAAACCTTGTCCTCGTTCGGCTTTCCAGCATTGTCCAAGAATCGCTCGGGCATGAACGCCTTGGGGTTGGGGTACTTTTCCTCGTTGTGTGACATCGCCCTGTTATGCCCATCATGATTCACCGTCATCGTATGCGCATGAAAAGAGTAGTAATTCGATTCTTAGCATATGTTGGGGATGACCGTGACACCTGCATGCGTAGAGATGGTCCAATGGGGCCACTCGAACCATCAAGTTGCTGAACTTACCATGGGGAATGTAATGCCCCGGTAGTTGGCCTGGAGCGACAACTTAT
>JBBPOM010000109.1:0-49306 GCA_038091455.1 Leccinum uliginosum
CTGCCCTTCTTCCACGCCAACATTATTGCCGGGCCCGACTCGGGCTCGGCGTACATAACGGTGTTCTGCAGCTCGGGCTACTCGCTATTTACGTCGAAATGTTACCCCAGTATGTGGCCGAATGGCATGCATTAGCAAAGCTCCGCCTCCATACAGAAGAAACTCTTGCGCTCCTTCGCCAGGCATTGCGTCGGATGGGTGACCAATTGCGTACGTTCAAGGAGAAGACATGTAGCAAGATCCCCACCTCGGAACTTCCTCAAGAGGCTGCCCAAAGGCAGAAAAGGGAGGTTGCAGGGGTGGGAGCAGGTACTCGCCAGCAGCCGTCACGCTCAGGAAGGTTGCCGGTCACTTACAACTTGAACACATACAAGATCCACGCTTTAGGGGACTATGAAATGATGATCAGGTCATATGGGACTACTGATTCATACAACACGCAAGTAGTAGGTAATATTGACTTCACTGCGAGGCAACAGTTGACGATGGTTATGCACGCAAGGGTGAACGAGCACACAGATTGATCAAGAAATACTACAGCCAGACCAACAAAAAAAATGTAGAGGAGCAATTTGCGAAGCAAGAAAGACGGGACACTTTTCTGCGGCGACAGCTTGGGGTGACAACTGCGGACATGGAGACAATGGAGAGTTTTCCGGACGTACATCACTCTATGGCGAGCAATCCTCGCAAAGACAACGTCGTTCAACTCATCCAATTCCTTCAAGAACATCGTGAGGATCCAGCTGTGAAAGTACGCCGTTCAATCTTTTCTGTGGCAATACATCGTTGATATGAATGGCAGGTCAATTTTATGCAAATGTTGAGAGATCATCTACTTGCCAGGCTTCTTGGCCTTGATTACGATGGTGATGAACACTCTTTCACTGAGGCGCAACATCAATTGTTACGCTTCACCAACCTTGGGGCAGTCATTGAGTCCAAACTCTTTCGCGTCAACTACACCACATACGATATACGCCGGAACTACGACACGATTCGATGCGGCAAGGGTGGTGTGGTGATGACTTCATCCAGGGATGAAGACCACCCATTCTGGTATGCGCGTGTGATTCGTGCGCTCACCATTCCCGTTCAGTTCGCTGCAGATGGTGTCCATTTTGTTGAGGAAAGGATGGAGGTGCTGTGGGTTCGCTGGCTGGGTATCGATCAAGATCACCGATGGGGCTTCAAAGAAGCTCGCCTGCCCAAGGTAGGATTTGTGCCCGATCGGACTGATCACCTACCCTTTGGCTTCTTGGATCCCTCGCTGGTCATTCGAGCATGCCATTTGATACCTGCTTTCATGGACCAGCGCACGAGCGAACTCCTGCGACCTGGAACATCGCTGGCCAGACTTGCGGGTGAAACTGATGACTGGTCAGCATTCTACGTCAACATGTGAGTGCCTACATTCGTCACAGTACCTCCCCTACTAAACCAGCCCTTAGTTTCGTCGACCGGGATATGTTTGCTCGGTTTGCAGGTATAGGAGTGGGCCACCTTGCTGTGCTTTTGGGTGGTCGTGTTCCTGCTCTGGTGATCGAACCTTTGGATGACATGGACTCGGATGAACCCGATGAAGGTGACGGTAGGATCACAGACCTCGCACATGGTGAAGCAACCCAGGCAAGGCAATTAGAGGGTGAGGAGGGTTATATGGATGTCGAAGAGGAAGACGAGGTTGAAGAAGACAGCGAAGAAGACGAGGACTCGGATAGCGGTGCAAGCAGCTGTGGCAGCCTGAGTGTCAGTGACGACGACTCGGAGGAGGAAGTAGGATACTAATAAAGACTCACGAACGGGCTTGATAATCGCTACGATGCCACCACAACATGTTACGTTCCGGGCTGCGTTTTTGATTGCATGTATGTACAATATCTTAGTAGACATAAGAGGACAAGTTCTAAGTTAGACTTGACGGAAAAGGCCACCCATCTCCGCCACACTTGGATTCCATCGCGTCCCCCCAATGCCGCCACCATCGAGGCCACATTTGAAGCAGCCCATGACACCCTGAAACCGACTCACATCATCGTTCAAAACTGCTTCCAACTGGATCGACCAATTCTCGGATAGTTCCCAAATCAAACCACTTCAAGTTGCTGGACAAGCCTTCTTCATCACTAAAGGCGAGCCTGTGTACTTTTGGGACTGTCAAGTTATGTGTGTTATTTAGTCGGTCGCGTATCTCCTCCAGATCGACGACGTCCGCGTCCTCCTCGACTGCGGATCTCCAGACTGGTCACAGGAAAACTCCCCCCTCGTCGCCGCCTACTGTGCCGCCTTCCGAGAGTGCGCCCCCTCCGTCGACCTCGTCCTCACTGGCATCTCCCATGGCGACCTCAGGCTCACCCATGCCGGCCTCTACGCCTACGCATATGCCCGCTGGGGACTCAAGGCGCCCGCATATACGACCATCCCAGTCCAGGCCATGGCACGCATAGTCACCCTTGAGGACATAGAAGGCATACGCGACGAACAACAAGTCCCCGACGACGAGTCGCTCACTGACCCTGGGGCTCAACCTCCCACCTCCCCCGATTCTCCCTCTCCAAAGTACATTGCCACCGTGAACCAGGTCCACGAAGCCTATGATGCTGTAAACACCCTCAGATATTCTCAACCCACGCACCTCCAGGGTTAGTTTTGGTGTACCTTCGATCGCGTTCCTCCTCACCATACTGTCCAGGCAAGTGCCAAGGTATTACCATCACGCCGTTCTCTGCAGGACATACACTCGGCGGCACAATATGGAAGATTCGTTCTCCATCAGCTGGCACGATCGTATATGCAGTCAACATGAACCATATGAGAGAGCGTCATCTCGACGGCACAGTCCTCTTTCGAGCGTCTGCGGGTGGCATATTCGAGCCGCTTGCTCGCCCAGACCTTTTCATAACCGACGCAGATCGCGCAAACGTCACAACAAGTCGAAGAAAAGACCGTGATGCTGCCATGATCGGTGCGCGTCGCTCTTGACCCCTTTCACTCCCGAGAACCTCATTCTGTATCTTCCAGACGCCATCGGTGCTACATTGTCATCCAGATGCTCTCTTCTGTTGCCCTGTGATGGCGGCCCTCGCTTACTCGAGCTGCTCGTCCTCCTAGACCAACACTGGAAATATGCAGACTTCCGCTATCCTATTTGCCTTTTATCTCGCAACGGACGTGAAATGTTGACATTCGTCCGGAGTATGATGGAATGGGTAGGTGATACCGTTAGCAAAGAGGATGTCGGCGTCGATGGATCTGGTAAAACGGGATCCAAAAGATGAAGAGCAGACGATGAAGCGCCGGATGACGAAGCATTAGGCGCGTTTGCGCTGCGGTTCAAGTGCGCACACAATGGTCCTTTCTGTTGCCCTGCTCACGCTCCTTCCAGATATCTCGAATTCTTTCTGAACCCCCAAACACTCGTTCAGAAATACTCGTCGAGAGAACCGAAACTCATCCTTGCCGTTCCGGCGTCTCTCTCACACGGACCTTCTAGATCGTTATTTACAGACTTTGCAGCAGTTCCCGACAATGTCATACTCTTTACGAGCAGAGGTGAAGAAGGGACTCTTTCTCGCATGCTCTTTGATAGATGGAATAACTCTCAAAGAGGCGACGATACCTGGGACAAGGGAAAAATAGGTAGCAACGTCATGCTTGACCCGCCCATGGAAGAACTTCCGAAGAAGGGCGTAGGTTGGGATGGGTTGTGCCAGTGGGCCGCATTCATCGGCAAGAAAGCCGGGTTCACTCGGTATCGGGTCGTGGGGTAACATACAGTGAGCACGCGACTGAGGCGAGCCGTTGGCAGTCTTGCAGTCGACTACTACCTCTCGCCGTCATCATGGTGGACCGCCCACCTTGGTTCCCACTGGCAAACCCGCGCTCTCCAAACCCACGCTCTCCAAACCCATGCTCTCCAAACACCACTAACACTTCTTCTCAAAACCCTCAGGCTCGTGATCACAGTGGTGAGCACATTCGGTCCTACTCCACTCACCTGATACTCCGCCTGGCGACAGAGGCTGCCCTGCTCCTCCACAATGGAAATGAGGGCAGGGAACGGTCTCTCCCTGACCAGCCCGAACCCCTCCCGCCGGCTGTCTCACCAACATCGTCCACGAGCCCCTTCAAGTTACCGGCCTCACCAAGGTCCTCCTCGTCGAGGTGCTCGCTCTTCTCATAAGCTCTGTCTTTATCGGTTTATTTGCTGCCAGTGGCGCGCAGTACAACCTCAACCTCAAGAATAGGCACGGCAGCAATGGTAATGGTACGCCAACCGTGACAGAAACAACGACCCGTACGGTCACAGACACTGCCAAGTAGAGACTCGGACGCGGGTTACAGTTGCGCGAAGCGTTTTTACAACATCGAAAGGGACAACGAGTGCTGCTTGAGCACGTGCCTGAAGTGGGCTTGGAGGAAGGTGTACAGCGCATGTCCGTTCCTTTTTTTTTTCTGGTGGCATTCCTGACCGACTCTAGGTGCATCACCGTCTTTGGGATACGATATTCTCAACGCACGCTACGACTCTCTCAAGTACGAGCGTCGCTATCTCGCCATGCCAGTGGTTTATTATCAGATCGCCCGTCTCGGATACTTTTCCCCGACCGACGTGCAAAAGTCGATAGATTGGCTGCAGTCCAACCCTAACGACCCCATGACCTTTTACGTCCTCGCCGCCACCCTCGCCGCTTTTGACCCCGCAGACCCCCACTCTTTTGCCGGTAAAGTCCGCAAAAACCTCGCCATCGACAAACCTACCATCGCATACATGAAGCGTCAGCTCGCTCAGACCACAAACTGGAAGGAACCTGGTCTAAAGGCGACCGTGGCCCTAAAGTGGACGCTCTTCATGACCGAGACCAGGCACCGCGACCCTTTGTTGGAGAACCAAGACGGTTTCAAGACTGACGAGCTCGAGTCTCAGATATGGAACGCAGTTCAGGGAGACGTGTTTTCGTATCTCGCTGCCTCTCTCCTTCAGCTCCAGAAACGCACCCACACCTCGCCCACTGGCATGTCCTCCTTTGCCCAGCTTCTCCAAGAGCAGCAGGAGCAACAGCAAAGAGAGCCGCTTGCCGATGAATTCAAGCTTGCCGTCCTGGATGTGTGCGACGTCCTCATCAGGTCTCTTCTCACCTATGCCAGCTCAGAGCTGCGCAAGATCAAGCAGAGGCAGGAAGACGTGCTGGCAAGCGTACGGACTCGGACCGACAGGTCGAGGATGTTTAGGTCCACTGCTACCCTCAGCGGCGAAAGCGAAGGTCAACCCCCACCACGCAATGACGTCGCCATGTTATACTCACTCATCGGCATCCTCTACACGTCCCTTCCGCCCGAACGCGCCCTCCAGTTCTGGGGTGCAACACCGCTCGGCGAGTCAAACCGTCTCTCCTACATGGAGATTACGGAAATGTCTGCGGGAAAATCGCGATCCTCGACCTTCTCATTCGAAACACGGAACCTGGTACCGCATACCCCCAATGTGGGTCATTTCCTTTTGTTTGGTGGTGCAGAGAGCGAGTACCAGATTCAAGACCCGCATGCGATTGGCGCACGCCGGACGTGTGCGCACGTCATTCTCAACATCGTCAACGCGGGCGTGCCGCGGATGGGAGCCAACTTGGGCAAGGATAGGCAAGGTGTGCGCAGGGCACAGGCGGCGACGATGCACGCGGAGCCTCTTTTCAACGTCCTATCCGCTCTGAGTGAGCGATGTTATCGCATCATCCACCAACTCTGCTTGCACCCTCGTACGTCGGACGCGATGATGCGCTATCTGCGCACGCGAGAAGACTTTTTTGTGCGGCATCTCGCGGTAATTCCATCCAAGGTTCCACAAGCGACGCAAGAGCCGTTTATCGAAGTTTTGTACCACGATGGGTCGCGCGTGCTGACGAGCGTGGCGACGCTCCGCGCGTTTATCAACTTGCGTTCTCGGATACTGGACCTAGCGGCGCTGGATTTGCACGTGCTGACTCGGACGAACAAGGGTCATCACAAGGGCATTTTGGAGATTCTACAGATTCTATATGGGACGGACGCGGGCGAGGTGGATTGGGTGGACGAGATGAGGCCATTCTATCTACGACGGTGAAATTGTGCGAGGACCGACCGGCGACTGCATCAAGTCACACTTCATCTGCAGGCAGGACCCCTTCTACGGCCACGAGCAAACATCCAAACTATGTGGTCGTTTCATTACCCTCCTCTTTGCGCGTCCAGAGTATCCTCCCCTCTTCCAATTTGACCACGAAACTCCCCCACTTCATCGCCTACGGGACGGCCGTCTTGCTTTCTGAGGCCATTCTATCTACGACCATGAATTTGTGCAAGGACCGACCGCATCAAGCCATGCTCCATCTACAGGCAGGACCCCTTCTACGGCCACGAGCAAACATCCAAGCTATATGGTCGTTTCATCACCCGTCTCTTTGCATGTCCGTCCGGAGTACCCTCCCTCCTCTTCCAATTCAACCGTGAAACTCCCCCACTTCATCGCCTATGCCTTGCATCGCCAGACGCGATCGGGTGCGGAACGGTTGTTGGAGGCACAGATCCTCCCGATCTTGTTGCAGTGCGAGTTTTTGGATACGAGGCCGGAAGAGGATCAGTCGTTCCGAGTCATGGGTGCGTTTTTTCATTATTGATGGCGGCTCCGCTTTGGCTCACGCGCTCATAGACCAAGATTTGTTTTTGCCTCGTGCGATCCAGCGGTATCATCAGTTGTTAATGCGACGACACGACGAGCCTGAGAGTGGGTGACACGCATGCGTAGGTCCCTCCCTTTTTAGGGCCGAGCTTTCTTTGCCTTGCGCACCCTCGTGCTTTTCTTGCCCTAGCGCTGTTCAAATATAAAACAGGTAAGTATTCATTGATTCGCTTCATCTCACATCACTATTGCATACACTATGTAGTGCTATGTAGTAAAAATAGATAGCTCGATTGCTACCGGACTTTCTCTTTTTTCCAGATGTGCATCAGGTGATACAACCTCTATCTTTGCTTATACCTGTTTCTACAGTCGTTTCATGACTTGTATCTTCACCGACTTTCAGGTAGCACTCCCGATAGTAGCACTCCCGAGTCTGTCTGTGATATTTGACTCCCATGTCGCTACACATCCTTCTTATCAGAGGGATCTTTGTTGCTCCATAGGACCATACTAGATTCGAATTTAATTGTGGAGTCCATCCTGCTTACTACTACTAGCAGATTGGTCCTGTTCATCATAGTCCTTTATGACGGGCTTGTCAGACTGTCATCAGTTATACATTACAGATCAAATGTGGGAAGAAGATATCAGAGTTTATAAAGGTTCGGTGACATGTACCATGTAGTGAAAAAGATACGATTTGTGAAAGAGAATATAGGCAAACACAGGTCTAGTATTCTTCGCCATAAAAGTATGCAAGTAGGCATAGGAGAAGAGGGGTCATTCTTAGAACTCTTTTGAGTGCGTATAAGCCCATTATCAGAAACCCCGCTTACCACCAGAAACGTTCCAGTAGGTAATCCTTTATGACGGGCTTATCACGCTGCATCTCAAATAGTTTCATTGCACAACTGACAATTACAGATCAAACTTAGAAAAGGAAGATAAGGGAAGATAAGTGTTCATAAAGGTTTGGCAACACATAACATGCCGCGAAATAAGCATGATTTGTGTAAGAGAATATAGGGAAATAGGTAAACTCCTGATGCGACCCGTCAAACTGTTTAGACATACTTGACAGTGAGGATATTTCCGCTGGTGGAGACCGACGTAAGAATCTTGTTGTTCTGTTCGATATTCAGGATGGCAGCACCACCTGGGGTATAGGTGCTGCCGCTGGAGCCAGAGGCAGTGGCGCTAGTGAACATGACCGTGCCAAAGTCCGCGAGAGCGGCGCTGCCGCCCTCGACCATCCACTCGACATCCTTTTCACATAGAGAAGTAGAAGAAGAGATTTCCTGCGTTTTACCGTCTTGCCGGTGGTCAGATTTTCAATGACCGCCGTACCAGAAGTCGTGGAGGAAGCAGTGACGGTGTCTTTGATCTGGTTACTGGCGCTGATGGTGATGTCGCCGAAATCGTAGGAGTGGTCTGGGTACCACTCGTACCAAGCTATGCGGCGAACGAACAATAGACGATGAATGATAGATTCAGTGCGGATATTTGTTCAGTGTAACTCACCGGCATACGAGACCACACCGCCGCTGATCGTGAAATCGACGCCGGTCTGCAGGATGGCATTGCCACAGCTGTCAGCGTCGATGCCAACCCAAGCGGACGCAGAACCGTCAGAGCCGGAGGATGTGGGCGCATCAACGCGGTTAATCGGCATAGACCGACGGTTCCCGCTACGACGAGCAAGGCGAGCCTCCAGCCGAGAAGAACTTGGAACTGTCAGAGCCACAGATGCAAGAAAAGGTTGGTAAGAAGTGCAAACATGGAAACCATTGTGAAGATGGGGAATCTAGACTGTCGATACTTATAAGTCTTAGAGGCTCTTTTCATGTCGTACACATTGACTCACGGGAAGCGAAGATGCACGCCAAGCGATGGCCCGGACAGCGGAATCATGTATGTTGCGCTGCGACTCGGTGCTGACTGGGATACCATTGTCGGTGGAGACAGGCAGTAAATAATCTACGTAATTTAGCTAGTTATTCTCATAAATAATTATATTTTTCGTTTCCTCGTTTAAACTTATACCCACGCAGGTTCACGTGATCATCACGTGCTCTTCTCATATATGGGATATGTCACCGAATTTCGTTTGGTAACGGTCACGCCGCATCGTCACTCCGTACCAATATGTCGATGCGAAGCATTTCCTCAGGTCATATCCTCCCCCAAAACCCGACCTTCATAGACTTTCCCGTCTCAGACGGTGACGAGGGCCAGTGGCCAAATAATACCACTCGCGTCGTGGATAGCGAAGGCCATGTTAACTACATGAGGCCTGTGCCCATCGACGAGAGCCTCTCCATCAAGTGGAGATGCGAAGTTGGTGCCAGTCTGGCACTCCAACTGAAGAAGCCCGGTACGTTTCCAATCCGAAATGTAGCCAAACTTTCCATTGACGCGCTTCGTCGTGTGCGTATCCCACCATTAAGTTGGGCCTACCTACGTACTTCGCAGTTGGCCACCTGGCTATCAGATGTTCGATCACAACAAAGGGCTAGCGACCTCACCACGACATGACGCCTATCTTATCGGTACGTCTGCTCGCTCTTCCGTTTCATATCTTTTCCCATTGCTGTTCAACACAGGTTCGCGTCACGCCAAGCGATTCCGTTCCGTCCCAGAATTCATCCCTCACGCTCTTTGGCTACTCACGGACCCGAGTCTCGTTCGTTCCAACTGCAATTGCAAATATTGCAACAAAAAGCCACAGCGCGAAATCACAGCTTCCATGGGTCTCCTTCCAAGGCGTTCAACTCCGTTGCCTGCAACACCACGGGCAACTACCGGAAAGGCTCCTGCTCACGCAGTCGCCGCCAATGCTACGCCATCTGCGTCCGCGTCAGGTCGTACCACTCGTGAACGAGCAAAACCTTATGCGGCTATCCGTCGTGTACCTCGTCCCGTTAAGCAAAACCAAGGTCCCAAACAGAGTATGCTCAGGGAGCGCAACGCCGATTTACGGTCCGCCTATGCCGACGGAATCCATCTCAGAAAATGGTATAGAGACGGAGAGTTGTTGTGGTGCGCCTTGAGCCCTCCCATTCCTGGGCTTTTGGGTGAGAAGGATGCTATCATCTTCTGGCCTGGCATCGTCGAGGAAGCCAGGATGAAAGCCGAGGCTATAAGATATTCGGGAGTTGGTGAAGATGCTCACATTGTCGAAATCGAGGAGACCCAGGCCGGCGAGAGCTCGACCGCCACTGTCACACAAGATGGAAATGGGTCCAACGACGAGACCAGATCGGTGCCCTGGACTGTCATCCAGACATTGTCATACAAGATGAAACTGCTAGGGATCTCGTGTTCCTACTATATCCCCGCTGACCAGGTCCTTCCATACCAAGCGCATGCGCCGTCAGACGATCTTATCCAGGCAATCCACCGTGTTCCCCTAGAACAAATGAATACGGACACGGACACCTTCCGACCCACCGAAGGAGCTACTTTCGTTAACGCTGCTGCAGCCTATGCACTTGCCGTCCAAATCGCTGCCAATCTTGCTGGTTATTGGGCTCCTACAGACGACTGGGAATACAAATTCTCTATTCCACCGGCGAATTCTCCGCACTCTGGGACAGTGCGTATCATAACTGGTACTCAACAAGGGGGATCGCTTGACTCGGTGATGAATGCCAGTATGACATTCAACGCGAGCCTAGCGCGCGCTGGTGGCAGTACTGGCCCAAGCAACGTATCAACTATCGGGGTGAACACGCAGCCCGGTTCCATTTCCGCTCCACCTCCCATTGCACTCACACAGACGGTTACTCAAACCCGTTATCAAGGATTGTGGTGGGGCGCTGAGCGGATCTGGACTGATGAGCTCGTACGGCTCAAACTGTCGCGGTCCCAGATAGCTCCCAAAGGGACGGAGAATATCCTGCCTCCAGCTGGCCCATCACGCAAAGCATTGGAGTACACGAAGATGCTGAATACTACGGAGGGAGAAGAGTTGGTGGGAGCGGAAACTCGGGGAGTGTTCATGCGTATCGACGGGCTATACGTGGTGGACGCCGAGAGATCGGACGGAACGATGGCGAAGGAATGTAGAGCTACGGGGATGCTCTACGAACTTGTCGATGAAGACTGGGAGGGGGATTCGCTGGGAGGAGAGGGTGGCTCCGATGAGGGTGGCAAGGGCAAGGGCAAGGCTGTGGAGGCACCTGCGACATCCGATAATGGACTGAATGAACAGGGGATGACCGCGCCTGGAATTGATCCTGCCATTGACGGAGGACCATTCGCGAATTCGAAACCCAAGGAACGCTCGGCGAACGAACAGCTCTCGCATCCAGTCTTGTCATTGCCGTTCCCCCTCCCACATCCTCCGGAAGGATTCAAGTTTCGTCCGATTCTCGCTCCTGGACACGAAGCGGTTCTATCACTGAACCTGATAGCCGGTCGCTATTATCCTCGACTGCTCAGACATCCCCTGTTGGACAGCTTTGTTGAGAAGGCGCTGGACATAGAGGGCGGACCTGTGGTGGAGACGAGTCAACTCTGGGCGTTGGAGGGACTCGCGCCTGGGTATTACAACACGATGGATCCGATTCGTTGGCGGCCGTGCCGCATTATGATGGTGCGCGAGGCGGACAAGGAGGCCCATGAAGGGTTAGAGGACCACTGGAGAGCACGCGCAAAGGAGAGGGATGACCAGAAGGCGCTAGAATCGGATTTCCTGCCCCCGCAGCCATTGCCGTCGTCGATGGCGGTGGACGGAGACGATGGGGTGGGTACGAGCATCAGCAGCCACACGAAGGTTGTGCGACAGCAGGATATCCAGCCCGAGGCTATGGTGGTGGACTCGTAGAGTATTCCTTGGATGTATATATCAATGCGGGGAGAGAGTGGTGTTGAGGCACATTGAAATGAATGAAGATATAAATTGGTTGCTATTGTAACTTGATCGGACTAGTTGCCGTTATCGGACGTCTCAGGCTCACCGACGGTCGCTGTCACGACGACCTCCGAGCTCGTTGTCAGACACGTCGACCACGCTGCACGCCTCCTCCACATTCGCGTACCCACACACAGCTGGCGCGTCGCTCGACGTTCGGCTCAGTCTTGAATTCGAGGATCCGTCGTGTCGTCTCTCGTCTCGTCTCACAACGTCTGCGCTCGATCGCACAAAGTCACCTCCGAGTCGGAGCAGACGCGGCGGATCCTCCAGCTCGGACCCACTCGCTCCTCCGCACACACCCACCGAAACAGACAGTCCTCCTCGTCACACATGGCACTCCTCTCTCCCACCACCACCACCTCGACGCCTCTTTCCCACTACCACTCCCTCGACCCCTCCCCCGCCTTGACCACAAGCACCCTCAGCTCTGCGTCCTCATCCAGTATCTCCTTGACCAGAGCAGACAAAGGTAAGCACACATCTCTTTGCGGGCCTCGAGGCACCTCGCGCCTTTTGGAAACTTACGTGAATCGATCTGCCATGCATACTCATCATAACAGAGGACGTCACGATCACCGTGAACCGCGCCCTGCCACCAATACCCACGGGAAGGCGAAAGAGTCAGGAGTGAGTGTCTTATCGCTTTCGTCCGCACGACGACGATGGTCTGGTGGTCAAAGCTGAAGAAGGCCCTTTCTTTCAGGGACATCCGCCTACTGGCCATCTCGACCCATATCACTGAGCTCTCCTACGCCGTTTCCGATGTACAGACGCGCATTTTCGGTTCGTCCTCCCTCGTCGCCGTGTGATCCCACGCAGCGCTGACGCCCGGGTCGTCGTGTAGAGATACAAGAATTGCGACACATGCCTCAAGCAGAGGGCGTGGAGGCCAAGACGACCGCCGAAATCGACAATGCTATCATGAGCATGAACGAGCGCCTCGAGTCCATCGAGCAAGGCATGAAAGATATCAACGAATCCATAACTCCCTTTCAACCCTCCGAAGACGAGCCTCTTGGTGATTCCTCCGAACGTGCCGTCATGATGAGAAAGCACGCCACACTACTGGCGGAATGGGACGCGGTACAGCAGGAGACCGACGAGCTCCAGCAAGAACTCAAGGAGGACAAGTGGATCACAGTGTTTCGCACAGTCACAGAACAAGCGGACGGCATGATGTCCAGTCTGGAGAAGGCTGTAAACCGGTGTCAGGTGAGTTAGCAAACGTGTCTTCAGGCTATATACCCATCCGCCGCAGGATTTCATATGGCAAGTTCACAAGAGAAATGACGACAACGCGTCTCGAACCTCGTTCGCCAACTCTATTCGATCGGAGAAATCCCCGATCAACCTGGATGTGTTCCACAACCTGCTTGGATCCTTCCACGCCAAGAAGTCGTATGTCTATTCCTCGTCCTTTCGTTGACGAAGCTGATCGTGCCAAAGACACTACGTGCCCGCCACTACCAAAGTCCTGGCAATCATGGATAATGGCGTCAAGAACCGAGTGACCAAGAACGGCGAGGCGTTACGTCGGCATGCAGAAGCGGCGAAGCGGTGGCGCGTTCTTCAAGAGCGGATAGAACGGACTGACAAAGAAATGGGCAGAGTTCGCGAGATCCTGATCCGCGCGGATCAGGCACCGAGCGAGACCGGTTCGTCCAAGTCTAGTCACACCACCAGCGCCAACGGTTACCTCGCGACCCCTCCGAGCGGGAAAAGCCAGGCGTCAAGCCGTGCAAGCACGCTATCGAGGTCCATGTCGCCCTTGAGAAAGCTCGCGAAGAGGTTTGTTGGAGCTGTTAGATCGCCTGCCACACCCGCTGCTTTACTACCGGTGTCGAGAGAGTCGTCAGCAACACATTTATCTTCCTCGGAGCCACCCAAGGGAAGGACTGTTCGAAAACAACGTTCTTCCCTTTTTACTTTCAACGACAATCGAGAAAAGCTGCCAGCAGGGAAGGGACACAAACACAGTCAGAGTTTGACGCCCACGTCTTCTCCTCCGTCAAAGCGAGTGCCAGAGTTGAACAACGTCACGATAAAGCCCAAGCCTCCTCCAAAACAACCTTGGAACCCTTCAACAAGGGTTGAAGATGAAGGCATGGCGACTATCAAACCCACCACTCCGAAGAGGCAAACCACGAGATCGATTGTTATGTCAGGGCGCACGCCGATGGTTCCCGTTACGCCTCAACGCAGCTTGTCTCGAAGCTCTAATGCTTCTTCAAGACCATGGTCTCCTGTTACTTCTTCTATATCGACTGCCAATTCATCCAATCCATCCTTCCCCCCGTTTCCTTCGCTTACACCCGGTACACGACCTCCGTCTCGTGCTCAGACACCGAGCCTAGGCACGACGCCTCGTCCAAGACCTCGAACCCCGAGTTGTATCCCCGGTCCAGCAATGTACTGGCGTTCCGTGTCCGCAAGGCATCCAGGTGAAGACGATGGCGATGAAGCCGAATTCACGACTCTCATGCAGCGTGCGTTTTCCCCAGCTCTCACCCACTCTACCTCATCGCCCAGCACTTCTGGCAACGTACGTGCACATACACCGAGCGGTGTTCGTATCCCTCCTCCCCGACCCCCGAGTCGATCCATGATACCCCTTCCAAGCGTGCACGTATCCTCTGAATCGAGGCCTTCGTCCACCATGTCGTTTTATCGACCTGAAAGTCCGCTGACGGAGAATGGTAAAGGACTGGTATTCAGAGCGCAGACTCCCGAAGCGATGCTCAAAGCGCGCGCACAGCTGGTTCCCATATACAATGGATTACGTTCTTCAGCGCGAGCATCCGTCATCGGTATCAGGGCACCACCCTCGAGTTACCGAGACGCGTCGACGACGCGGACGCCATCGAGGTCTGTATCACGCACGGGTGCATATACCCCATCGCTCGATGGACCTATGAACATTTACGTCCCGGGGAATTCCAGGGACCCGCTCGACGCGGAGTTCGCGGCTGTCGTGAACTCTATTCCTCATGGGCTCCTCATCGAACGCGTCGACCCACCCCTCAAGGCGATACCGAAAGAAGGCGAAGAGATCAGGGCCTCGTATGCCTTTTCGAGCTCACTCTCGAGGAAAGTTGTCACGTGTCGGTTGACGACTTTGACGAGGTCGGGACGTACTGGCGGCGAAAACACGACGTCCAAGAAGGTCATGTGTCGTGTCGGAGGGGGTAAGTCGTGTTTTCATGCCCGTCCGCGACGATGGTTGCTCACGTGTGATGTGAATTGTGTCGTGTGACAGGCTGGCAAGACCTTCAGCTTTACATGCTGAACCGTCAGGCAGGCATGTGAGCGTTTGAACGTCAGCCAAAAATCCGCTTCGTGCTCGTCTCCGAGAACAATTATTCTTATCGCGAATCGAGGCCCAATGTCTTCCTGTCAGTGAAAGCAACGAACAATCCTTGCATGAACTAGAACACATTCGAACGACAATGATACCATTCACAATTGTATCACTTCCCATGCATGTTTCCTTTCTTGTTCCTCCTCCTTTTTAACTTTAATGCCACGGAAGTCAAGAATGGCTTCCCCATTACCGTAACCTCGTTATTACCATACGACACTTGTCTACTTCGTTGCAGTATCACGATAACATTCACGTTCAGCCTTGTTTCCTTCTGAGTCCGTCTCAAGATGGTTCTTGTCACGTTTGCAGTACTATCATGTCGATCGTCGTCGTGTTGTTTTGTGCCAGCTATGGGAAAATATACTTTGCATCCTCCAAGTCTCATTGTCATTGCATCATGCACTTCACAGTCATTGTGTGGTAGATACGTTGAAGGCCATGAATGCATGGTAACAACTCCACTTGGTAGCCTAATCTTGAGCGTTACACATCAAGAGACTGACACACCACCGTTAGTTGAATGTGATACAGCTAGCTAGCCTTTCTGATCATATTTTCCTCTCTACTCTGCCATCTGTGGTACTGCTAATCTAGCCCACTAGCAATCTGATGGCTATCATCGTTCTTCTGAATCCTGACGAGATTCTAGCAACTAGTCAGTACTGTCTATAATAGATACACCTGTTGACTTACAGGATATACATGAAATCACCCGAGTTTCCATGCTCACTCGCTCCGTGAACGCTTCATATCCGACACGGTCACGGTGAACCACATCGGTCGACCCTCGTCGCCATCAACCCTCCCCAATATGTCGCTCCAAATGCTGACTGGAACAAGCATGGCACCCCCAGCGCATATTTCAGTTCGCCAACAATACCATGGTAACAGAAAGCAGTCGTCGTCATCATTGGCAGTGCCAGTATGATTCATGAAATGTCATTTGATTTGCAGTGGTGAAACTGGCAGCGGAAAGCTGGAAAGTCGCCGACTCAGAAAGCATGCTGTAAATATTGTTGGCAGAGTGGGATGCGATACAGCGGGCGACCGCCGCACGTCTTCGAGTCACGGAGACGCGTTCATGATGCCGACGCATCCCTCGATAGACCCATGAGCATTCTACATCCACGGAAACTCCAAGGACCTGCTGGGCACGGAGTGTGCGACCCACCCCCTCAAGACGATGCCACAAGAAGGCAAGGAAATACTCATGTGCCTTTTTTCGAGTCTGTTCTCGACGAGATCAGGACGTACTGGTGGCGAAAAGACGACATCCAAGGTCAGGTGTCGTCGTGTCGGAGGTGGGTGAGTCGTGTCTTTATGCCCGTCCGTGACGTCGTATGGCTGCTCACGCGTGTTGTGAATTGCGTTGTAACATGCTGGCAAGACCTTCAGTCTTATGCTGAACCGTCAGGCAGGCATGTGAGCGTTAGAACGTCAGCCGAAATCCACACCGCGCTCATCTCAAGGACAACGATACCATTTACAATTGTAATACCTCCCGTGCATTTGTCTTTTCTTGTTCCTTTCTTTCTTTTTCAAAAACTTTAACATTGGAAATTTCTGTCATAAAGAACGCTCCTTCCCACAACATAACCTCGTGATTACTTTATGACACTGCTATGTAGAGCATGTGCGTACCTAACTGGAAGGCATCTTGAGGCAGGACGTCCGAAGGCCATCGCCACTCCACTTGGCGACTTCAACCAAGAGTTCGCGCTTCTTGTCAATGGCAGCAGTCGAGCGGAGCTCGTACAGTGTGGCTACGCGGCAACAGTTCACGAGTGGATTTGAAGTTAAGCAAAGCCCGGGGGCAGACCGCGAGAAGGAAAAACAACACACGCACACAGGTTAAATAGGAATGGCTCTGCAATGACCACGGAGGAAGGTGACGTCTTGAGCGCCGCTTCGAGCAGATCAATGCCCTACCCCCCCATTAAAAAAGACACGTCATATGCATATCAGTTTCTGAACTACGTCACGCAGCGGCGCGCGCTGGAGTTCGTACGCACCTCTTTGATCCGTCCCTGATATAACAGCGCGACGGCGAGGTTGTTGATCGCCTGACCGACGATGCAACAAACGAACAGAATCAGCACACTCCCTTCATGTCTATTCAGTCCGCACACACCGTGATGTTTCCTACGTCTTTGTTAACCACATCTCGGAGCACCTCTTCGGCGAGCGTCCAGTTGCCAGATGCCGCTGCCAGCAACGCTGAGTTCATGACGACGTCGTTCCCTGCGGCCGACGCGGCGATAGAGAAGTGCTCCTCCGCTTTCTGGAGGTTTCCGGAGAGGAGGTAGACTCGCGCGAGGGCCGAATGGAGAGCCGGAGAGGGTACTGGCAAAAAGTTGGGCGAGGGGCGGTGTGTGCAGAGCGGCGCGAGCAAGTTGATCGCTGCTTGGTAGTCCTGCGCGTCCAAAGGCGCCGACAAGTTAACGACGGGAAATATCAGCATATGTAAGTAGTGTGGAAAAGGAATATAAAGACGCATGACGCCTACGTTCATCTCGATCATCTGGCTTGCAATGATCAGACAGACCCTCGCGACACGTTCGAGCCACATGGAGAGGTTGGCTTCGGCCGTCGCGAGAACCTCGTCGCGTTCCTCTTCCTCTTCCTCTTCCTCCTCTTCCTCCTCTTCCTCCTCTTCCTCCTCCTCCTCCTCCTCCTCCTCCTCCTCCTCCTCCTCTTGAGCCTCCGTGTTCGGTTCAGAACTTTGTGTGCCTTCAACCTCATCTTCGCTCTCTCCCTCGCCTTCGTTTTCGGTATCATCTTTTCCCTCATCCTCATCCTCATCCTCATCCTCATCCTCATCCTCATCCCTGTCTTCAGCTCCGTCTTCATCCACGTTCCGGTCCGCCGCCACCTCTGATGGGCGCGCACCCTCGTCGTCCCCTCCTGCCGCCTTCACCGCATCCCTCATTTGCCGCCGCTGCACGACCACCCGCGCCTCCTCCCTCGCCCTTTGTTTGCACTCCGCTAAAATCCGGCTAAGAGCATCGACGTACCCCAACGGATCTCCCGACCAGTAATGCACGCGCGCGCGAAACACAGTCAGCTCGAATGGCTGCACAAGGTCATGTGCGTGTTGGTGATGGCACGCTGGAGCATGGACTGTCGCAGGAACGGACGCGCCGGGGAGCGAGGATGATTTCTGGGACGGCGTTCCCGGGAGCTGGGTAAGTCCGCTGAGGCCCGAGGGGGAAAGGAGCAGGGATGCTGCGGGGGCGGGGGAGGAGGGAAGGGGTGTGAATTGCAAGGAGCCTGAACCGGGAAACGAACCAGGGATAGACGTCGCGGGGACGGCGTTAAGGACTGCAAACAGGTTAGTACATTCAGCAGAGGCCTGGTTCGTCAGACGGAGACGAGCGAGAGAGGAGAGACGAAGAGACCAGAGCTTCGGTAGAAACGATTCAATTGAGCTGCAGACTTTAAAGCCGATGTGACGTAGGTCAACACTCACATCCAAGATTCTCCCCAAATCTTCTGGGTCACTTGCTACAATCCTGTCGCGTGCCATTCTTGCCAAGGCGCGCCATGAGTTCGACATCTACCCAAAACGAGTGATTAGAACATGAATCAGTCCCTCTGTCATCGGTGTTAAGTTGCTCTCATTGAATAATGTTACGCTACACTCCGGGGATACAATTCTGGAAAAGGCTGCCAGCCTCTCAAGAAAGTTGGGGTCGATGCTCGTACAGACAAAAGAAAAGAAAGGGAAAGTAAGACTATAAAAGAACGCGTGCAGATACGGGAAACATAGCTGTAATGTGGATGCGCATGGAAAAAATGGAAGTAGCAAGAAGTGATGCAAGTCAATGTTGAATTGGGAAGATAAGAAGAGATTTTGCTTAAATAACTCACGACCATCTCGTGGACATCTCTTCCGGCATAGTCTCCCACGACGTCTCTCCTCGGCCGTTGTTCAGGTGGGACGTGCTTTGTCAAGTGAGGGTTGAGGGGATCAGTCTGGAAACAAACAAGATTAGTTTCAAAGATCGAAACGATAAGAAAGATCAAAGTACAGAAGAATGGTGGGCGTGGGCGTGGTGGAACCGACTGGTCATTGGTGCTACTGCCTCGAAAGGGGGGGAAGGCCGCAGGACGGTATTTGAGGGTAGAGGCGACAAGAATTGGGCTGAGAGTACGACGATTGGAATGCTGGTCTACTCCCCGAACGAGGCAACAACATCGACACAGACGATGACATAAGGGATCCCGAGGACCACCGGGGCGCCAACCACCATACCAAGGAATGCGAAAGTGGGAAAAGGAGGCGTACATTTGGGATAGGAAGGAACATGCTCGGCGCCGTCAGGCGAGGAATGACGGGTGCGGGGCTCGCGGTGGTCGATCGTATCGGTTGCGCAAGGGCAGCCAAGGGAGGATCGGGTGTAGGTTTGTCGAGGATCGGGAGCGAGAGGGGAACGGATGTTTCTTCGTCGGGAGGAGGGGGAGGAGGAGGGTCCGACGGGGCATGATCGTGCTTGGATGGTGGTGGAGGAGGAGGAAGATCTGCCATCGGGGGAGTCAAGGAGATGGTTGGAAGACTATCATGCATCCGATCGGAGACTACGTCGGAGTCCGAAGATATGCTGTAATCGGACTTTTTGAGGGCAACGATCGTCTTGGAAGTATCTGAACGCGACATTCTGCCAAACGGTGGTGGTGACTGCGACAAAGATTCAAGGTCGACACAGCTGTCGCCCCATGAAGAGTTTTCTTCGGCCAACGAGGCTGTTTGATCTGATCGAATGTCGATGACATTCAAGTACTCGTCAGCCGCACCTCGCCTCCCATTCCCATGTGGCCAGTGCGTGTCGCTATTTTCGGATTGTTGATAGCTGGATGAGGAAGCGCTTCGCACCGACGGTCTGACAGGCACAGAGAAAAGTCTATGACGTTTTCCTTCTGCTGTCTTGACATTTTGGTGCGGGTGAGGAGATTTCTTTAACGAAGTAGACAGACTGCGGGAACGAATCAACGAAGCGAAGCGACTTCGTTCTGGGGTGCTGGATATCGAGGACATCGAGGAAGAAGAGTCGTCTAAATGAGAAATCCCGTCAGTGCTTGAGCAGGACGCAGATCCGTCATCATAAGTGTCGACGGAATAGGTCGTTTTCTGCTTGCGTTTGTGGGAAAATCTGCGTTTGACGTCCTGAACGAATTCTTTGACGGTCATCACGGGCACAGCAGGGCAAAAGGTGAAGCGAAGTGCTAAGAGGCAACGTGTAAGGAGTCGGGTAGCCTGGATTTAAAGTGAACGGCTGAGTTTCACCTCGAACTGAAACATGAAAGAATAAACGTTGAGCACAAAGACCAGAAAATCGGACTCACTTGAGTGTACTTATGTTGCGACAAAACACTTCGTCCGCGTTGTAACAGTGTGGGGGTGAGGATTTATAAGGTCGGAAGTATTACACGTTGCAATAGTAAATTAACTGGGAAAACAGACCCAGGGACTGTCAAAGTGTGGGGTTATAATGGGAGATCTCGGTGGGCCAACTTGAGTCGACCTCTTTATACCCCACCTCGTCTTATTCGGGTCCCAGGTTGTGCCTTCTTTGAACGAACGCAGCAATGATTGGTGGCTCATACCGAGATTAGAAGCAATCACGTGCACTACATCAAGATGCACGGGAGGAACAAAAATAATTATCTCCGTCAATCTGCAACAATGATGGGTATATCCCCATGGCATGCTGCAATAGACCAATCAACAGAACTGTCGAAGGAACACCGCCGCAGTGCGGGCTCAATCCGCGAGCTGACGCGCTGACGTTCCGACCTGAATGTTACGTAATTAAGTAACGTGGGAGACTAACTTGTCTAATCTCGACACGCGGCAAACTTGAAGTTTGAAGCTCGCCCGATCATATGTACTTGTACTTTCTAGGACTTGCTCTGAGGAATGGGATTCTATGATGAAGGCGGTCCGGCAGGATGCAGCCCGGGCCAAAGACGGCCCGGCAGGCAATCGGCCCATCATCTTCGGTAGATACTGTAATACAGTAATGAACAGACTGACGTGAGAGCGCGCCGACGCCACTCCTGCAGTCGTTTGAATCGTATCAATCCGATCACTGGTACTACGGGGCACTACTATAGGCCGCCTTATCTCTGATCTTTTCCGTAATGCGGAGTCCAATCGCACCATTTTTCGTAAAAGGTTATATATAGGGTTCAGCCTCATTGTGCAAAGCTGTGGATAGGGCCGCTGAGAGGCTGTGGGTCTGGGCCACTGCACATGCTCACCATGGAACCGTTACCTATCGGAACGGAATGCTTGACCCCGGTCAGCCGCGTTTTTGACAAACAAAAATTGAGATGGGCGGCGCAATTTATGTATTATTCCATTTGGTTGCTGACGTCAAACCCAACGTGATGTGCTGAAGTATGGTTCGGAAGTTGGGTAGTATGCCGTATCCTCAAGTACATACCTGTGTCTCCTACCGGTTACTATGCTTGGCAAGTTGCCCAAGGGACTATTCATAATAAATTTGAGGTCCCCGAGCTGCCATGTCTGTGGCCAGGTCAGGGAGACGGTGGTGGATGTCTCACCGCGACAGGAACATGGGAACATGTACCTAGTCGTCGCAGTATACTTATCAGGTACCATAATTTACCCAATCACGAGGATGCGAACAGAATTTCTGCGAAACTCTGAGCCTTCCAGGGCGGCCGCCAAGAAATAGCACGCCCTTGTTGAAGTGTTCTACTCAAAAGGGGGTAAGCAAACTGCTTCCGTTGAATCATCATGGGCTGGTACCTCTGGTGCCGTCGGCCCGGTTCCTGGTCTCGACTCTCGAGAATACATTTTCTTCTTCAGCCTGTCCAAATCCCATGGAAAGGGTCCGCGGGTTAAACCTGATTCCTACAGCAGGTGTACGCTGCCGAAAAAACAGATTCGGATGACAACGTGTAGTCGAGAATATATGAAACATCTCGACTCGGGTCGGACTAGTGAATATGAGGACTCTGCATCTTGAATCCCGATTGCCGAGAGGATATCGCCGAATCATCAGATACCGATCGACGCACCTGTAGTCTAACACACTGCGCAGGATGATTCAGTTGTATCTGCTAGTTAGGCTGTTTCGCAGATGCGTTTGAGAATGACAGCGGCAGGCGCTGCGCTCTCGGCAAAAGTTTGGTCAATCATACATACCGAGCCTCCTGGATGGGTCCGCATGTGCTGGTCGTGTGACATGCTACATTCTTCCTTGGGTATATATTTGGCACTGTTCATCGGAAGATCCAGTGAATGTGGTCCTGAGAAAAAAGAACAACTATAGCTGTCTTGAACATCTGTATGGGATGCTGTATCATACAGTCGAAACCCTTGTAAATCATACAGAGCTGTCTCTTGTGATGTCTCTCTGATTCTCTCATGCCCTACATCTCAAGCTTGCGGGCAATCATTGATGAGATACCTGTTGGGCCTCGTCGATGAAGTCTGAAGTGCCTCACGACCTGTCGGGACTGGCGCGATCAGATCGTCGACACTGTCATCATCACTTGCCACTTATCTGCTGGAAGATATATCATCCGAGTCATGCTCGCTTAATTCTTTGATCCTATCACACACTCGTAGATGAGTCCTTGTCAGTTGTGCCCAAGACATTCAGAGTCTCGATCACTGGATTGAGAAGTTCCGTGATGTCCGACTGGTTGAAGCGCTGCAGTATGCCTGTGGCCTCGACTCGGAGTTTGTCCAATGTAGTGATGACGAGTATTTCAGTGTGAGAATCAGGATTAGTCAATCCAGTGTAAAATGGACAGTATGGGTTGTTCGGAAGATGGAAATCATGGAAGTGCGGGTGTGTACAAGTTTCATAGTGCAGAAAGTCAGGAGAAATTGGCATTGTGAGCAAATTCTGAGAGTCTCAGTCCACTCACCAATGTTATGAAATTATACGGAGTATTGATACAAAATCACTGCAAACAAACTTGTAGAATCCAAAAAGGTACGAGGGGTTCGACTGGAGAAGAGAATTGGTGTCAAATATTGAGTACCTTCGACCAGAAAAATTGACGGCGCCTCAGACGGACAACGAGAGAATCACTCACCTGAGAAGAAAACGGTGGACATGCTGTGCAGGTAGTTTTGGCAATAGCCACCGACACAAACAAAGAAGAGTGGACACGGTGATCAAAGAACTTGCATCACTTTACTGAGACTCACAAGTACAGAAACACCAATGTTCGGTCTGACTTTTCTCTCCTTGGCGACCATTTCTCTGTTTCATGGTGTGTGTAAAGGAATATATCTCATCCGAACACGAGTTCATGACTCTTGCAGCCGCATATTCTGCGTACGAACGTGAGTCGTAGGCGACTCCACAAGCGTCTGTCGGGTTTATGATCTACTCAAATAGACTTGTCGCGTCTCAAAGCACTCGGAAAGCCTGAGGGATCTCTACCACTAAACGTGCGTCTCGACTGCATAAGTAATTAGATGGGTCCAACTCTCAACCCGTCCATCGAAAGATTGTGTACGAGAGCATCTTTGCACTCGTGCTAGGAATTCTTGGTGCTTGTCTCAACGCTCCAACTCTCAAAGACATAACTTGGGCCAGCGAAATGAAGAAAAGGTGTGTATCGAGTAACGCGTGCGAGTCATATGTAATGACATCAATCACTTCAGAACTATCGACGAGATGGACTCCCGGATAGGTTTCGCAAACTATCACTCTCGAGGGAAGTCGTTCCTCGTGCCATCGTCCTCAGGGCAATCATGATACCAGTGTTATGTATGTATGTACTTCATTCGTACTTCCGACAACAGACCTGAATATGAGTGTCGTTCAATCGTCGTCGTCGTCACCAGCCTTCTTTTTCTTCTTTTTTTCTTTACGTGCTTTCCGCTTCTCCGCTTTCTCGACAGCCTCGTCCATGGCCAGAAAGTCGCGTATGGAAGGGAGAGTGGACGATTCGAGGGGTATTAGACGGATCTCTTGTGGCTCTTCGTCTACTGCAATTACCTCGGGAATGGGTGGTGACTCTTCGGGTGGGATGGAAGCGCGCCTGGCCTCGGGTCCAAGTTCGTCAAACCAACCTTTGATACTAGCAACAGGAGCGGCAGAGGTGGTCAATTGAGCCGTAGACCCCGCTCTTGTTTCTTCTGTGTCGCAGGGCTCCTCCTCGGAATCCACGTCAACTGGGAAGCCCTCGTAATCGCCGGCGCCGGCGAAGATGTCAAGGTCTGCATCCAGTGGGGCGGGCTCCTGTTCTAGAGGTTTTAGTTGCATCTTGGAGGACGAAGATTGGGTAGTGTCGTGTTCCGGAGATATAGCGGGCGTTTCCTCCGTCACACACACACTTGTCGCGGACTGTGCAGGAGCACTCTCGGCTTTTCGTTTCTTTTTTCTTGCAGCCTCCTTTCCATCCTTAGTCTTTCTCTTCTTCGACTTTTCCTCCGTTTGTCCGATGGGTTTGAAACCAATAGGTCTAAACTTTCCAGTTTTCTTGGTTTGCTGGTGGTCTGAGCTCTCTTCTTCCGCCGGCTGTGCGACGACTAGTTGGTCAGCTGGTATATCTGGGCCATTTTGTCGTTTTGCCTTGAGATCGCGGATGATGTCCTCGCGAGTACGCTTCCTTGGTCCTGCGGGTCTAGGCGCGGAAGTAGCTTCTGTAAACGCCTGTTCGAGTATTTCGTCGTCTTCTGCGGGTGCAACGGCCCGTGCAAGATTTTGTTCCAGAAGAGACATATCAAGGCCTTTCACGAGGATGGTATGTTGGCTATCTCCACCAAGATACTTGCGTTGCTGCTCGACCTGGGAATACTTCAACAACAGCCGCACAGCGAGAAAACAGAACAAACGTACAACGTCCTTGTCCTCGTGGGCGACCTGTCTTTCGAAATCCTCCAGTACGGCCTCGACCTGGAGCAGGGCATGAGATAGCAGGCTCGAGGTCAGAAAAGAGGAGACGTACTTCAGCATAGTCGTTTCCTGTTCCGTCTCTCCTTTCTGCGGCACGATCGCGATATTTGCTTTCGACTTTCTTTATCTTGCGGGGTTTGAACGTCGGCTGGGACGACGAAACGGCTTTGCTGAGAAAAAAAGTGAATAGGATCCAGCGGTGGGATATGAGTAAGACAGACGCTTTCTGGGGTGCGGTATTTGATGTTGTAGGAAGCGCACGTTTGCCGTTAAGTTGTGATTGTTGTGAACCTGACAGCAGGTTTCGGAATGCATCCTGGCTCAGGGATCTTCACGATATGACGTTGTGGAAGTGCTCCAGGACGTACCTGATCCATGGTGGTGTCTACGGAGGTGAGTAGGAGATGTTCATTATGGACGGATTCGGGGATGTCCCGGCGTTGTTTGTCATTATTAGGATCAGAAGCTTTTACCATTTTTATCATCATTGGTCAGCATCCAGGAAGGGACTCACAAGAACAAACATTGAGTGCCATCGGATGACTTCATTTCTCCGTCGGAAGAAATTTTTGTAGTGAATTCCGAGTCCGTGATCAAAGGAACGCATTTCAGCCCTCTTTTTCGGCCGTGACACCCTCGCCTTGGTTTTTTTTGGGGGTCCAGACGAACCTAGTTCCATACGGCCGACTTGTCCTTCGGCCATTCTTTTATCGATTTCGGTGGAGTCAATTGCGTGCTTGGGTACGGACCGTTGACACCCCCGATCCGATATAGATTAAAAAAGATGCACCATATGCTCTTTCTCTCTCGTCTTGCTCTATCGAATCCCACCGTGTGTGGCACAGGCAGGCTCTTAAGGTTCGCTGGGTTACTTACACGAACGTGTTCACGTCTCTCTCAATCTCCACCCATCCGTATCTTTTCCTCATCACTTTCAACGACCTCCCCAGCTTGCGCAATGACGCCGACGCCATGGATTCCGAACCAATACCCACCTGCTCGCCGTTCCGACCACGTGGACGTGTACAAGAGCACAAAAGAGGGCGAAGTTCGCGTTGCCGATCCCTATCAGTGGCTTGAGGTGCACAGCGATCAGACTGACGCATGGACCTCGGCGCAGGACGCCTTCACCCGAGCTTACCTTGATCAAAATCCTGATCGCGCGAAATTAGAGAAGGCCATCAGGGCAAACACGGATTACGCAAAGGTGCGATAAATCATGGCCCTGTGCGTGCCACCGCACGGTTTACGATCACATCGTTCGCAGTTCTCTGCCCCGGTTCTCAAGGACGATGGGAAATGGTACTGGTACTACAACAGCGGCCTTCAAGCTCAATCGGGTCTGTCGCTTTGAAAGGGGTCATGTGCATTGCGCTAATATCGATCTTCTCAGTCTTGTGGCGCTCGACCGATGAAAAGTTGCCAGACTTCTCCAAGGACGGAGGACCCAAAGGCGAAGTTTTCTTCGACCCCAACTTGTTATCGGATGATGGTACCGCCGCCCTTGCTGTTACTGATTTTTCACCTGATGGCAAATATTATGCCTATGGAATCTCTCTCTCGGTAAATCCCGTTCTTGTGTCTGTTGGTTTTTCACTTCAGGGCTGACTAAACTCTGACTGACTGCAGGGTAGCGATTTTTGTACGATATACGTTCGTGAGACTGACAAACCGCTGGCTACTGTCGATGGCAAGCGTGTGGACCACCATGAGAGCCGCCTGAGCGACGAAGTTCGATTTGTCAAGTTCTCGTCGATTTCGTGGACCCATGATTCCAAGGGGTTCTTTTATCAGGTACGTTGACCAATCTTAATCCCAGATCTGCTCGTGGTCGTGCTACTGGCGGATCTGACAGCCAAATCTGATCCATCTTTTGACAGCGATTTCCGAGCCGCGAATCGCACGGGCTTGCCACGGAAGACAAGGCTGGCACTGAAACAACAGGAGATAAAGATGCCACACTCTACTACCACAGAGTTGGCACCTCACAGTGTCAGTCCGTCTTGCAAACCAAATGTTTCACGTGATTCCCAACATTCCGGCTTCTAGCGCAGGACGTGTTGGTAATGAAAGATGCCGAACATCGGGAATGGATGTGGGGTACATCTATATCGGAGCTAGATGGGAGATACTTGTTCTTGAGTGTATCCAGGGACACTGCTAGGGTGTGTGATCTCTTTTTCCTTTTTTACACTCTTGGCTTGTCGTTTATGCGAACATGCACAGAAAAATCTTCTCTGGGTCGCAGATCTGCAAGAAAATGAAATTGGTCCGAACATCAAATGGGTAAAGTTAATAGACGAGTTTGAGGCGGAATATGACGTGTAAGTCGGTGTTCACTAGTCATTACAAGTCGCCAACGGTATTCCAAAAGCCTCGCGAACGACGGGACCAAGTTGTATCTTCGTACCAACCAGAATGCCCCGAAACACAAAGTCGTCACGGTCGACCTCGCTGATCCCAAGTACACACAAGTAGACTTGATCCCCGAAGAAAAAGACGCATCGTTGAGCGACATCGTAGCAGTTGGCAAGGACAAGTTTGCTCTCATATACAAGCGCAACGTCGGTCATTTATCGGAATCGGAGTCCAGTATTCACTGACGCTCCAGGTTATGTCAGGTCATTGACGAAATATACCTCTATTCTCTTGCTGGGGAGAAATTGGCTCGCATAGCTCCCTCATTTGTTGGGGCTGCTGAAGTGTTTGGTCGCCGTGATCACCTAGACGTCTTTATTTCCATGATGGGCTTCATTAATCCAGGTATCATTGGGCGTTTCGATACTAATGATTTCAATACTACGGCATCCGTGGAGTCTGCGTGGAGCATATACCGTACGACGGACGTGAAAGGCCTTCAGCCTGATGAATTTTCCGCGGAACAAGTATGGTACGAATCCAAGGATGGGACCAAAGTCCCAATGTTCATCGTGAGGCACAAGACTACAAAGACCGATGGTACTGCGCCCGCTATTCAGTATGGTGAGCCTTGCATTCTACTTGAACTTTGGCAGGATGTGGATTCACAGGGCGAAATAGGCTACGGCGGATTCAGTATCTCGATCAATCCAAGCTTCAGCCCTGCGATCCTTACTTTCCTGAAGTCGTACGGCGCTGTGTTTGCCCTACCGAACATTCGTGGAGGCGGTGAATTTGGCGAAGAGTGGCACAACGCTGGGATCAGGGAGCGCAAGGTCAGCTGGTGTTTTTGGAAGATTCGAGAGTATTTTGACCGTTCCTCCAGATCAACGTCTTCAATGATTTCATTTCAGCTACGTAAGATTGACATATTTTTTCCGATCGATGGTACCTCACGCTAAATTTACTTACCTATCGATTCAGCGAGTACTTGGTAACGAATAAAATCGTGGCTGCGGATAAAGTTGCCATTAATGGGGGCTCCAACGGAGGAAAGGAGTTCCGCAACGTGTTTCATGATGAAGTCCTGATTGTCATTTTACAGGTCTCTTGGTCGGTGCCTGTGTTAATATTGCCCCGCAAGGCACGTTTGGAGCTGCTGTCGCAGAAGTGGGAGTGATGGATCTACTCAAAGTATGTCGACTCGCAGCTTATTGCATGATCCGGTCATTGACGTGCCTTTTTTTCCGAGTTTGCGGACTTTACCATTGGTACGGTAAAATACACGGTTTCAATTATGAAACTCTGATTTGCAATTGCAGGCAAGGCTTGGACCGCCGATTATGGCGACCCGCATGATCCCCATGATTTTGATTTCATATACCCCATCTCGCCACTTCACAACGTGCCCAGGGACAAGACGCTGCCCCCCATGTTGTTGATGACTGCTGATCGTACGTAAAACTGTTGGATGTCGATTATGACTTACTGACATGGTGTTCTGAAGACGACGACCGTGTGGTCCCTCTACACTCTTTCAAACTTGCCGCGACCCTTCAGCACACACTGCCCCACAATTTACATCCTCTTCTGATACGGATAGATAAAAAGGCAGGCCATGGTGCCGGTAAGGCGACTGAGAAACGGTGAGTGGAAATTATCTAGATGATGATGGGTCGACACGGACTGATAATCCATCACTTATGACGCACTTCGATATATCAGCATCCAAGATGCCGCCGACAAATGGGGCTTCGTCGCGCAGTCTCTTGGATTGAAATGGCAAAATGAGAACTGATTATGAATTTTGGGGTGTAGAGTTTCTCTGCTAAACAGTACGGTATGGGAGTACACACGACCAATTAGCTCTAAGTGGGGACGCTTCCTATGAAATAATATATCTTCTGTGAGCGTCTGGTACATAGGCACCGTGGACCTGCGGAAGATCATTGAGCCTCGGCATCCGTGACCTCCATCCCGCGGGGTCGTTCAAGTGGAGTGATGTCCGTTTTCAGGACGCGTGTAAACTTCTGGCGTGCGACAGGCGCTGCGAGTCAATGTATTAGGGTTCGCGGAACAAATAAGGCAAAAAAATCTTTCGTAACGAAAGGGAACCAACCGTTGGTGTTCTCTGTGACGTAAAACTGTCGTAGAATCATGATCGCGTCTTCTCGCAAATACCCGCCAGCGGCTTTGTACGAAGGGTGTATGGGGTGCTGAAGGCTGTGGAGTTGCGACAATCAATTATTATCGATCTTATCGCGTCCTTCCTCACCGCTCGTTCACTCCCAGCACGCTCCCGCACCCGCCGAACTTGTCGTTTTCACATCCATAGAACACTTGACGGATGCCTAGCTGACGCAGAGCGGATGCACACATGATGCATGGCTCGACGGTCACGTAAAGCGTCGTGTCAGCGAGGGGATACCGAGTGGTCGAGGAAGGCGGTGTAAGCGACGGATCCCCGAGGATGAGATCGATGGCTTCGAGTTCGGCATGCCTCGACGCCTGCGCAGTAACACCTGAGCGACACGTGAAAAAATCCAGTCACAGGCGTACGTTGCGCAGTTGATTAGTCCGGTTGCGTGCCTTGGCGATGATGGCGCCGCCTCGCACGAAGACACACCCGACAGGCACCTCGCCTGCAGTGAGAGCCTCTTCTGCCTTTCGGGTTTGAGAGGAAAACAGGGGGTATTTCGCAGAAGACGATGCTTACCATGGCCATGGCCTCGCGCATGCATGCGAGATGGAGCTGGTCATCTACGTCGGGTTGGGACATGCGTGTGATGATCGGGCAAACATGAATAAGCTGAATCATTGCCTTGTTTCCGGCGTAGCGGGCCGTGGCACTGGACACCTAACACGTTCCGTCGCGACCACCATGAAGCCCGTCAACACGATGAGCTCGAGCTTCACCGCAGAGGGCACACTCTACGTCTTCAAGCCCTTTCGGTCAAAGACGTCAAAGAGGCTCCGCGCATTGATCAGCTTCAAACCTCGTAAATCACACTTTGACATGTCCAACGAGTCGACCGGGTCCAACGAGTTCAGGGTGGGTGTCACTCCCACTGGCCGTGGACGTGTTCGCGCTGACGACCCCTCCCCAGGGATTCTTCACTCTCTTCTGGATGTCCCTCTTTCTCTTCAGTGTTCAGACTTTTGTTTCCTCCTTCGAAACAAACGGATATGCGTTGTCCTTCGCGTTTGCCACCATGTTTTCCCGCGATGTCGTCGTCCTTGCACTATCTGATGCCGTCCTCGTCCTCGCCACGGCTATCTGTGTGCCATTTGCACAGGCGATAAGTAAGGGTTGGATAAAGTACTACTGGGTGGGCGTCGTGTTCCAACACATCTTTCAAACGTTTGTGTTAGTTGCCGTCATCACGTGGACATATCACCGGTGAGCCTACTATATTCCGGTTCCTGTGGCCCCCTCGACCCAGTCGCTGAACGATCATCCGAACAGACAATGGCCATGGGTGCAGGCTGGCTTTCTGACTCTGCACTCTCTCGTGATGATCATGAAAATGCATTCTTATATTTCCGCCAACGGCTATCTCCAAGAAGTCACTGAGCGCTCGCAACGAACGCTTGCTCATCTTCGCTCTCTCACCGAAGATCCTTCGATCGGGGGCTGGGACAAGGCGTGTCTGGATGCCATGGTTCGCATCGAACCAAGTTCAAGCACAGCTTACTCGGAAAGTGAATCAGATTTGCAGCTAGATACACGAGCCACACGAGTTGTGATCGTGAGTTCATCTTCGGACTCAAAACCGTCGGATGTGCTCCGACGAAGGATGGTATCCACCACAGAGGATACCGTAGTCGAGCTTGATGCGCGAGTCGTTGAGGATACTACTCCCGAATCTAGCGGCCCGTCGACTCCTGACACATCTAGTGCCGTTGACCCGCTTGCGAAGTTGACGCCGGCACCGAATTCAGTTTCGATGCTTATTCATCACCCCTCTCAGGAGATCGCTTCCGCATCTCACGAGATCCTCGAACTCGATGCAGAACTTGTGTCTACTGGAACCGAACGAGTGAGGTACCCGCAGAATTTGACCTGGAAGAACTTTTGTGCCTATATGTTGATCCCCACCCTTGTCTACGAGTTAGAGTATCCTCGCACCGATCGGTGAGCTTACTCTTTTTTTGATCGAGCATGCACCTGGAACTTGTTTACTTGCAGTATCCGCCCTGAATATGTCTTTGAGAAGACCGTCGCATTCATGGGATCCTTTGCCCTCCTGTACACGGTGACTGAGAGCTTTATCATACCACTTACACCATCGCCAGATCAATCATTCTTTCGTTCTTTATTGGACTTGGCCCTTCCGTTCATGATTTCTTATCTATTGCTTTTCTACATCATATTCGGTACGTTCTTATCAGAGTCCATGGGCAAGTATTCTAATGGTTCTAATCTCTGTATGCATGTGCAGAGTGTATATGCAACGCATTTGCCGAGTTATCGTAGTGAGTATCACAGCTCTTGGGAGACCTGAGCTCACGCATCGAATAGTTTCGCGGATAGGCAATTCTACGAAGATTGGGTAAATCAGCTCGTACGCGACGTTGACGAGAACATGCGAAACTGACCTTCACAACCACAGTGGAACTCAACCTCGTGGGACGAGTTCTCTCGAAAATGGAACAAGCCCGTCCACCAGTTTCTTCTCCGACATGTGTACGCGTCTTCGCTTGACGCGTATCCGTCTCTCTCCCGTACAGGCGCGATGATCGCTACGTTCCTGCTAAGTGCCGCAGTTCATGAGTTAGTGATGGTTATTGTCACACGGAAGCTCAGGTGAGTTGTGTATTCACCAATGTCGAATCGCGATTACACTGCCGAACCTTTGGATAGACTCTACCTGTTCATCATGCAGCTCGTCCAGATCCCATTGATCCTCGTCTCGCGCGCACCATTTCTCAAACAAAACAAACTAATGGGCAACATCGTGTTTTGGCTCGGACTTTACGCGGGCTTCCCATTGTTGTGCGTGGCGTATGTCGCCTACTGAGAAAGATATCGGGAGATGCGACCGATGAGAGAAACTTACCTACCATAGATTACCCTTTTTCTTTAGTACCATAATGATAGACATGGTCATCGTGTACCACTAGCATCCTCCACTTCGAGTCATGAATGTATTTTCAGGTAACGTATGATATATTTTATCCCCGTCGCTGCGATCGGCGCAGGTTGTACAAGCGAGTACTTATCATGTCTAAATAGTGACGTAACCACAGTTTGGACAGGACGGGTCACCATCGCCCTCCGCAAGAACTTCCGAAAGATCATAAATCTACTAGATGTGAGGTCCGGTGTCTCTGTTGTAAGTACTCGAAGAATGACAGCGTCCAAATCGGCATTCGCCGTGAAACGGTCAGAATCTAACGATCTCGTCTCGTTTGAGCTCAAGCGCCGAAGACCGCGGTACTATGGTAAAAGCCGCAAGCAATTGCGATTCTATTCTATCACTTGGTAAGTTATTTTTGTCCTCCTCCGGTCCCGCCCTACTGTATCACTTAACAAATCTGATTCAATGCCCCAAGGTGGCGCTCCATTAACGATGTTGTCGTGTGACCATCACCGGACCAGTCACCACGCGTTCAATGCAGCTACTGGCACCACCTTTATCATCGTCTTCTCTGCACCAGGCTTTGCACCAGATCATGCAAACATCCGAGGAATTGAGTGAAACAAGTAGATTTGCTGGCATCTTCAAGTTCTCAGTATCGGCGGGTGCCTCAGAACGAACCGCGGCGACCCGCAACTTCATTTCGTTCCACCAATCTCCATCACAGCAGAGAGGAATGATTAACAGCACTTTGTTCGGGATGAGCTTACCCCACTCTTGCCAACCCCGTCTCCCGAGAACTCAGGGCACTGCGAACTGGCATACTGGGCCTGATCGATGATCGATAGCCCGTTCCAATTCGCCTTTCCCGCCCTGCTCGTCGACTGGAACTTTGAAGCAGAGCGAATCCGTGCTTTCGTCCCACTCGTTCTCCTCTTCCCGATATGAGCTGGGTCGTGGATATCCATCTGTCTCGTCCTTCAGTTCTTGCCGCCGGTCGTACTTTTGGGATGTCGCGTTCGGCACGTGGCCATCCGTCCTTTCTTTTGGGTTGCTCGCACCCCACTGGCACGCGAACAATATCATGCGCAAGACGTCGTGCAACGCCGATCGTGAGGGCGGTCGGGTCCCCATTAGCCATCTCGATATATGGCGGGCATGCGGTGTTGGTCTGGCCCGCGTTCGCGGACGTGGTCCGCACCTGGTTCATTCCTTTGGTTCTTCCGGTATCGTGTTTCAGACGAGTAGACAAAACCATGAATGAATCAATAGAATTGCTTGTGATCAATCCGAGTCTATCTTGAGGTGCTGGAATAAGTCATGATAGCCATCAGATTGCTAGCACTGGAGCTACATCAGGAGCGCCATAGACACAGCGATGAATATGGCTCGAGAGGTAAATGGCTAGCCTCTTGGTGATTGATCCATCTGTATTTTTTGAAATCCAATGCCTTGCCATACGATTAGCCATAGCTTCACAGCAAGCCTTGTTACTGGAAGATTGTCAAGCTCAGCCGAGTATTTTGAATTTCAGACAAGAAGACAACATCAATAAATCTTAGTTCTTGCAAGACAATGAATGAGTAAAAACGCGTGGAGTGTCATGTATCCCGCTAGACCAGAAGAGAGTGCAGACGAGATGCAAAACATATGTCATATATAGGGCGTCAAGCACGTCAAGCATGAGGGCTATCACTCTCAAAAAAAAAGATGCAGCATGTAATACGTGGACACAGGCAGGACAAACAAGAAGCTACCGAACGGGATGTCCGTTCATGATCTTGTCTATTGTTTTCGTCCGTAGAGGCGTGTCTGCAAAGAGTGCCTTGACCATCATCACGAGCTCGTCGATCTCAAAGTCCACCAATGCGCCTTCCTCAAAGAGATACGTCAGGTCTGTCATTGATGCTTCCTAGAGGGACGGGACAAAAAACTCAGTTTGGGATGCGACGCTGCAATCGACCATGCATCACGTACCAGGAGTTCCGACAGGTACGAAAACTTCAACCATGACGGAACGTAGGAAACGACAAACGAAGACTAGATATGTCAAAGCGGATCAGCGGGAGTCATCACGATCGCGTCATCGGGAGCCCACTCACTTCGCTCGTGTCCTCCACAAACAGTCCCTCGAGAGCTGTCAAGATCCGACAGAGCTCACTCAACTTGTGTGACTCCACTTCAGTTATGTCCGATATCGCCAAAATACTATCCAGGATGCGCGACAAGACGCCATCAACGATCAGTCCAACTGCCGTGTAGTATTTGCTTTTCGGAAGGACCGACTTTACGGATGACTGAGCAAGCAACAAAGAGTCTCCACCAGCTTGCTCACCTTCCAAGCGTGTGCAATACCCCTTACATCCCGCAGAACTCGAGTGATCACCATCTCGCATTCGTCATAGCGTTCCTGATCCGATGTGTCCGTAAATCCATCAGCGTCGCCCAGAATCTCTTCTAGAGCTGCTATTTGGTTGTCCTGTAATCGTCAGATCAATACACACGCATCTCAACGAATGTCAGTATTAGTCACTTACGACGCCTTGGTAAAACCAGCTATCTGCTAAAACCCTGAGGTCATCTTTGCATTCCTCCAGCCTTTCTTGGGCACTAGGCAGCCCTTGCTCATGCTTTAACACGCGAGCTGTCTCCTCCGAAAGATAGTAGCAATCGTTGGAGAATTGCATGCGGCCAACAGGTTGTGACAGCCTCGAAGCAGCCACCACAGGATGTAGCGCGCGAAAGAGGTCGAGGACCAGAGGAGCAGATTGCATGATCAACGTGCCTGGAGCTAAAGAGGAGGAGGAAGACTTGGAGAGAATGCCAGAAGACGCAACCGCTTTGCCCTCGCGCAGAGCGTCCTCGATGGCCTGCACGATACGTCGAACAAGCACCGATACCAGATACAGTTCCTTGTTGACAGTGTGAGCGATTTGCGGAGGTTTTGAGGGTGGGTATGGGCCGTTATGCCCATTAGAAACGTGGCCATTCGTCACTGGATGTCCGTTGGATTGTGGTTGATTGCTCTTGCTCGAAGCTGATGGTGCCAGTATCGACTGAGAAAGCGGGGCCTTGGATAAAACCACGGGTGGTAAGGACACTTCGTTGGCAATCGTGTCATCAGCCCATGGGTCATCGTCCCAGACTTCGTCTTCAACGGGAACTTCAGTGTCAATTTCCACTGAACTCTGGGTGCTCGTCTCGGGCGGTTCTTCGGCCAATTCATCGTTCCAACCCCAAGCTTCATTCGAATCTGGCTCAGCCGCCTCCAAAGATTCCGGCTTCGAAACGCGGTCTTCTTCTGCTTCCTCGACATCATCATCGAAGCCCCATGCATCCCCTGCGTCAACGCCCGAACCCGACGATTCTGTTTTGACGGTGTGAGCATCGTCTGAGTTTCGATCGTTCGTCACCGCAGGAGCAGATTCCGCGCTGGGTTGAATAACATTGATGAACGTGACGAACTCGGCTGAAAACGTGTCTTTGGGACGGGAAGCGCTCGCCAAAATAGTCTCTCGAACGTCATCGAGGATGCGTTGCCGTCGTCCTCTCTCGTAGTGTCCGCAAACATTGTCCACCCAATTCCTGATCTCCCTGTCGAAACCATCCCCTTTGAGCAGTCCAACAACATATTTAGTCTCAAAGTCGACGGCATTTATTGTCAGCTCCAGAAATGAAGGAAGCGCATCCAATTTTGATGGCAGTGAGGGGATGAGGAGACGCGTCATGATAGATGATGTTAATGGTTTGACAAGAGTCTTCGCCAATGTCTCGCGCTGTAATTGGGGTAGACACGGAAACAGCGCGTCATTGATAAACTCTAGAATGCGCGATAGACTGCCGAGCGTTGTTGCACCATCCTTTGCAAACGAGGGCAGGCGCTGCAACCTGTGAACAAGCAACCCAGATTGATCCAGTTCTTGTGAAATAGACAACGAAGTAGGACGGTCGAGTGACTGGTCGATGCAATGCGCGGTTATGTCACGCCGCAAAATCGTCATATGTGCAGATAGCGAGGCCGAGGAAAGCGAAGATAGCACTGCGCATAGAGGTATGGGGTTCACTGAATCTGGCACTGGACGAAAAACATAAATGTCAAGGTCAATGGTCATATGGACAAACCCACCAAGAACAAAAGGTCGGATAATGACGTCAGTCGGCGAGACAACCACGCTTTGTGCATATGCATTGTTCAATAATTCTTCGATACGACTGGCGAGCACGCGTAACTTGGACTGCACAACGGATTCAGATGCAGGAACGCGTCCAATCCGACGCCACGTACCCTTATGTCCGACGTGATGGTCGCCTCTCCTAGTGGCGAAGGCGTCGTGTCCAGCAGCTGTGTCAACGCAGCACTCGCTGATACCGCCGCTGGAAGATCTCCAGACGCTACCAAATGTTGCACATTTTCCAGCCGAGTCTTGCATTCCGAGAGGTGTGACAGCGATGCGTGCAGCACGTCGGCGTTTAGAGACGCTTGTGCAAGAGACTGGTGTCTTCTGAGTGCCGCGAGGAGTGTCGGGGTGAGTCCGCTCTGGACGAATGTGTCACAACCGCACGTGCGAACAGCAATGACAAGACGTACACACCTCTGGGTCTGAGACCGAGCGGTCGAGCGACTCCATGTCGCTGGCAAGGCCTCGGAGCCGTTGTTGAGCAGACTTTGCTGAGGCCAACTGGGCCTCGAAAGCAGGGCGGTTCGCATGTATCCGGTCGTGAATGCGCCTCTGATCCACCGGGTCAAGTTTTCGTCGACGAGATTGCGGTAACGGCACACCTTGGTGAAACATATGGACTCGTCCAGCTCAACTCGCCATGAGGAAGCGACGGTCGAGTCCAGCGACTGAAAGGTCACCGCATCGAGCTTGGAAAGAATCTGAGAGGAGACGTCGACCTGGCGCGGAAGATGTGACGGTACGCTGAACGTCATGACATTGACTGGCTTCGACACCAACTCGTGGTAACTTCAAGTATGCTCTCCTCAAGGTCACGTGAGAGACTGATATTATAGAACTACACTTGATATTACCACAGCAAAGCAACAAGATTACAAGGACGATGACTACTGTACTAGCGAGCCGGGTATCAGACCAAGTGGAATCTAGAATGACATGACCAATGTTTCGTCCCACTCTCAAGTGAAACGTTTGAACGTGAATCTGCACGGACGTCAGAAAATAGCAACAATCAAATTGAATACGACAGACCCAAGGAATGCGAGGTCCTTGTCTGAACCCACTTGTTCCACCGCCTCGAGCTGGTCTGGTACGTTCCCAAGCTCGTCCGTCGGGAAGTACGATGTGTCCGTAATGGAAGACAACGCCGGAACGAACGGAGGTGCGATGTAGCGTAGGTTCTCCCAGTCGCAGCCATAGAAGAACGGCTGGTTCTTGACCTCGTTCGCCCCGAGCCGGTGGCTGGCCCAATTCATCATGCTAAGCCAGCAAAACAAATTAGTTTGCAATGGAATGTAGGGTGACGTATGACTTACCCCCGGATCAAATGCTCGGCTTCCTTACTGAGATGCACTTCGTCAGGGAAGTACAAGTAGTTGGGCCACTCAATGATCTTCTTGTACGTGTCGCTCGGGTTTTCTGAACAAAACGGCGCATACCCAACGAGACACTCGAACATGATCGCACCCAGAGACCACCAATCGCACTCTTTACCATACCCTTTTAGCATAAATACCTCGGGTGCAATATAGTCTGGTGTGCCTAATGGGGATTTGTGAAAATTTGCGCGCAAGTTCCGTGAGCAGGGTCGCAGTGCTCACCGACAGTGGAGTATGCCTAGAACACATCAGCAAACATACACAATCATTGGACAAGCCAAACTCACCAGCTTCCGGCGGTTGGCTTTCCAGGTCGCAATCTGGTCTCGGCTCATGGTGAGGTGGATTGCATTAACCTGCACGCTGTTTCTCGCAGGATCCCGTTGCTTTTCTTGCTCGATGAGGCGCTTGTAGAAGTCCCCATCGGTCGTTTTGTGAAGTCCGGTAGAAAGACCAAAGTCGGACAATTTGAGGTGCCCGTTCTTGTCAATCAGGATGTTGTCGGGTTTGATGTCACTGACCCACTGGGATGAGTGGCGTCTAAGTTCGGAAGAGATACATACCGATGAATGTATCCCAGGTCGTGCACCGCTTCGATCGCAAGGATACACTCTGCCATGTAGAATCGAGTAACGTCCTCTGAAAATATGTCATACTTCATGAGCATGGTCATGAGGTCGCCTCCGGGGAGGAACTCCATGATGAGATACAGATATAATGGGTCCTGGAAAGAATAAAACAGCTGGACGACCCATGGCGAAGTTGACTCGGCCAACAAGTCGCGCTCTGCACGAACGTGAGCAAGCTTGGTTCGCGAGTGAGATCATCAAGCCAGAATACCAAGGATGTATCCGACGAACCTGGTCGCGTTTCAACATTTCCGCTTTTTGCAACGTCTTCATTGCATACACCTTGCCAGTATCCACTTTCTGGACAAGCCGAACCTGCGACAGGAAACGTCATGCCATGCAGATGACGGGCACAGTCCTATCTCACCTCTCCGAACGCGCCCTTGCCAATGACCTTGACCGTCCGAAAGTCCGTCAAACGTATCTTGGTTCTCCGAAGCCTGAGATGCTGAGACTCGAGCTTACGATACTTGCGTATCTCGCGTTCCTTGGCCTCGTGGGGGATGGATCCCTGGCTGATCTTTTGCTCGAGCTCGACGCGACTGGGGGATAGGACATGAGCGGTGAGAAATATGGATGATCACGACATACGCACCGGCTGTTGCGCTCGATGGCGACGTCGACTGCGAGTTTGTAGTAGGACTCGAGCTTGAGTTTTGCGGCGGTCGCGCGGGAGACGGCATCGGGGGAGAAGCCTTCTGTGCTTCGTTCAAAGTAAACGTAGTCCTCGCCACGCGTCTTGCTTGCCGTACTCGGTGCCGGAGAAGGGGTGCGGTCTGGCCCAGCGGGGCTGAGTCCGTTTGGACTGAGAGAAGGCTCCGTGGACGGATGTTGAGTCATGGCGTTGAAACGTGAAAGAAGACGTGAGTGAAGGTAAAGAAACAAGAAAGAAGCCAGTCGTTGAGTAAACGAACGTAATTAAGAGTCTTTTTCAAACCGAACCAGCTCACGAACGAGAAGAAGCGGCGTTGTTTAGTTTCAAAGCTATTGCCAAACAAACGCTCGCCACTACGCCGTCGACGAACATCATGGCAGACCTCACGTTCGACACCTTGATGGACGATGGAAACTACCTGGGCTCAGACAGGGCCAGGATGGAGAACAAGGTCATCCTCGACGAGCTAGAGCGCAAAAAAAAGGCACGCAGCATGGCCGTCCCGACAGATGACAATCGCGTCAAGGCAAGGCTTCGCGAGATCGGCGAGCCCATCACGCTCTTTGGCGAACGCGTACGTTCATCTTCCATCCTCATTTCCTGACGCCATTCACGCACGAAACAGGCAGCTGACCGACGAGACCGTCTCATCTATGTACTGTCTCAAATCAATGCCGCCCGAGGGGAAGAGCTTCGGGTGGAAGAGGAAGAATCATCCGAAAGCGAAGAAGAGGTGCGTTTTCCAGCTCGTCTCTGACTGCGTCTAAATCTAATCCGTCTACAGGAGGAATTTTACACCGAGGGTTCGCTCGAGCTGCTACAAGCCAGGCGGCGATTAGCAGAGTACTCTCTGCCCAGGTTGGATTTTACCTACCCATAGGCGACATCAGTAAGGTGCTTACAGTATCCTACCCTCTTCGTTATCGCAGAGCTCAAAAGCGTGTCGCCCAACAGCGCATACACGCCAAGCTGCCACTCACACGCATCATCGACCTGCGAAAGAAAATCTTTGGCGAAGTCAAGGTAATCGTGATCTCACTCACCCACCCGCCGCCCACCCACTGACTCGGATCACGGTCAGCGATTCGGCAACCTCGGTTCTCAGATCGGCGACGACCGTCCCATATCGCAAGTCCGCTTCGCCCCCAATAGCAAGATCCTTGCCACTGGCAGTTGGTCGGGTGCCGTCAAGCTATGGAACGTGCCTGCCTGCACGCCCATACGAACCCTGCGTGGTGAGCAATGACACCACAGGCTTGCACCATGCGCCACGTAATAACCCATTCCTGCAGGTCATGCGGACCGTGTGGGAGGCGTCGCCTGGCACCCACGAGCCACGCTCACACAGGGAGAGGGATTGGTTAACCTCGTCTCCGGGGCGGGGGACATGAGCGTCAATCTCTGGTCTCTGGACAGGTACGCACAGATCAATCCACGTCCAAATTCCCACCACTCATCGCAACGCACCAGCGATGCTCCACTCGCTACCATGAAAGGACACGCAGACCGGGTCTGTCGGGTCGCGTTCCACCCCTCAGGTGACTATGTCGCATCAGCCTCCTTCGACACGTCCTGGCGACTGTGGGACGTGGCGACCGCAAAGGAGCTACTCCTCCAAGAAGGTCACTCAAAAGAAGTCTACTCCGTCGAGTTCCAGGACGACGGCGCACTCGTCGCATCCGGGTTAGTTCACTAAATAAATTGCTTGTAAAATCTCCGCCATACTGACCCTACTAACCCAGCGGTCTAGACGCGATCGGGCGCGTGTGGGATCTTCGCACAGGCCGCACAGCCATGGTCCTCGACGGCCATGTCCAAGCCATTTTCGGTATCGCCTTTTCCCCCAACGGGTGTGTCCTCCGAGGAATTGTAACGTTGTCCGTGCTGACTATCCCCAAGTTACCAAATCGCAACCGGCGCTGGCGACGACACCATCCGCATATGGGACATGCGTTCCCTTAAAGCCCTCTACACCATCCCCGCCCACGTCTCCAACGTGGCCGACATTCGGTTCTTCAGGAGCGACGCCTTGCCTCCGGTCGTCCCTGTCAACGGCGAAGTCGTCATGAACGGCGTGAACGAGACCAACGAGGAAGCGGGGGCAGACAAGAATGCCGACGACGACGACGTAACAGAAGAGTGGAGCTACCGATCGGGACTCTACTTTGCAAGCGCAGGGTACGACGGATTCGTCAAGCTGTGGAGCGCCGATGATTGGCAGCTGCTCCGCACGCTCACAACAGATTCTGGCAAGGTCATGTCCGTGGATCTCACTGCGGACGGTCAGTTGCTGGCCTCTGGGACATATAATCGTAACTTTCAGTTGTTCGCGCCAGAAGACGTGATGGTGTAGGTTGTGTGGCCAAAATTGAATTTAATAAAACCGATCCACGCGTGACAACAAGGCGATAGGAAGGAAAAAAGGGTTTGCGCCCCAAGCGCACCCATATGTATAAATATTAGATTACACCATCCCTGACCTATGCAACAGGCACAGGATCGAGTCAGTGACAAAAATTGTATTTGATCAGTGGAGACGGATCATATAGGGCGCACCGTCTGCATAAACCCGGACACCCGAACAATATCAACCACTTGTGCTTCGCTCTCCATAGCTATTACCAAGTTTTCCAGCATCTAAACAAGCAATGCAAGCGTAAACACAATGCACACGTTCAGAGTTCACCACCATCAAGCGACTCACTTCCTCCACCTTGTCCACGGGGATCCCAGTGCAGAGCGCGACGATCTTCTTACACTGGTACTCTTTTTCTGCGCTCGCTCCCTGCAGCGACTTCAGTCTTGCCTCCATTAACTCCTCCATCCTCAAATGCCACATATTCAATCGCCGCAATCGAACCAAGCTCGCAATAGCGTCAGTCGTTGGTATTGGAGGTTCCGTCTCGACACTAAAAGAGATGTCCATCGAACCTGCGACACCCGCCATAGAAGAGTTCGGCCCCCGCCATTGGAACGCGGGGCCGGCCGTTTCCCGTCCGTCTCTACCAGACAAGTCTGTCCTGCCTGTCCAGTCGAAGCTGTCTTCTTCCGCAATCGCTTTTTCAAGATTTCGTATCCTCTGGTGTACCTGGTCAAGTTCGGCACGTCGACTTTGCCATACTTGTATCTGCTTTCGTTGTTCCGAGAGTTCCCGGGTGGCAGCACGGAGATGAGCTTGTGTCACGTCGAGTGAGTCTTGCTTTGCTTTGATCTCGGCAGAAAAATCAGTGCTAAGATTTTGAACCATTGTTGTCATGTCTACGAGCGGGTCAGCAGCAAGAACCACTACAGCCGCAAAGGAGAGGAGCACACCTGTGATGATATCCTGACTTTTTTGCACTGGCACAGAAGGACCGGTCCGCAATGAAACCAACAAGTCTTCCGCCCGAGGACCACCGCTCAATTCCTGAGTTACAAATTGAGGGCCAGTACATGTCGCGCACCATAATACACCTACCTCGACCTCCACTCCAAAATCGCCAGGACGAAGACCGAGTTTGTTTGGCAATATTCGATTAGCGCCGACGTCCAACAACGTTCTTACCAAGCTTCGATTCCCGACGCGTGCGGCGATGTTTAACGCAGTATCGCCATGTTCATCCTGAAGATCGACGATCGACTTAAAGTCGCCGCCCTGGTTCTGTGCTATCCACATGAATATCTGATCGAGGTAATATCGGGCGCAAAGTGCACGGCCTTGTATGCCTGCAAGATACATGATGTGATGCAAGACAGATCTTCGGGAGGTGTCAAGGGTGCGTATAGACTGATGCAATGCCTGGACGATGACATTGAATGTCTGTTGGTCCGAATTATGGGTGTCGATGGAAGCGCGCATCAAGGGTGTCTCTCCTGCGAAGTTGCCACGGTGTACGTCGGCATCTGCAGCGATGAGCTGCTCTATAATATTCTGGCGCCCAAGCGATGCAGCGAGGTGGAGGGCCGAATGACCCTTGTCGTCGAGGATCGCATCCACGTCAAGTGGGAGGGAAGGATCCGGGCCGAGTTCGCGCAGTAAATGAAAGACGGGACCTGGATCGTCTTGGCGGCAAATGGCTGCCACGAGCTGCACGCGACGCGCGTCTCTAAGAATGGACGTGTCGCGCAGAAAAGGCGGCTTTGTGGACAGACGGAGAGGGAGTGAATCGGTGTCTACACCGTTAATCGAGTTGCCATTTATGGAAAGGGGATGCGGAGAACGGACCGTACGCGGTGATGGCGCGTCGTTGATCGAGGCAGTGAGCTGGGGTTGGGAGGAGGGGGCGGAGAATTGAGAGGGGTCAGGTTGTGGGGTGGGCTCTTTGCGAGACCGCTTGGTCGGAGAGGGACCGTCGTCTTGGTCGAGAGATGGGTGAATGTCGAGGGACGCGTCGAGGGATGGTTGCGAAAGGCTGTGGGGGTGCGGGAAGGTGGCAACGGCGGAGACAACTTCCGAATCCGACCTGGCTCTCTTGAGGGACTGCTGGGTTGGAGGTGGAGTCTGGGAAGGCGCGCTAGGTGATGTGGCAGATTGGTACGCGGACGAGGGGAATATGGCAGATCTGGAGGGCGCGAGGACGGACGTGGAGGGGGTGAAGAGGCCTTGTGCGCGGCCCTGGTTGAGGAGGCGGAGTGCGGAACCAGGCATCATGGACGTGGAGGGTAGGATGGATTGGTTGTATGGGGGCGCAGAGAAGGAGGACGCGGCCGAGACTGGGCGTGGGGACGGCGCGGTATTTGCGGCTGGGAGAGATGTGAGGGAGGTTGAGGAGGGCGTAAAGTCGAAGAGTGGCACGAGGAGAGGCGCGACGCCATATTGCGCGGCAATGTCACGACCGCGCTCGAGTGGAATCCTTCAAAATGAATGAGGCGGCGGGCAGAGGAGAGGGTGTGGGATATGTACCAAGTGCCTTGGTATTTACCGTAACCGCCTTGCACGATCTCGTACTTTCCAGGGAGGATTTCCTTCTCGAGTATCTTTGTTCGCCTACCCTTCTCTATGCCCGCGACCTTGAGGATCTGTGTCGCATTGACATACGAGTCACCGCGTCTGCGCATGACTGCGATACCGCGGACCATGCACTCGTACACCTGTACGCGGCGGTAAAACTCTGTGAGAATGCGTGGAGATGGAACGAACCTGCACGGACGAGTAAACTGCATTGTATATTTTGACGGGGGGCTGCTGGACGGGCTGCATGGACATTGCACACGCCCGGACGCGACCTTCGGATGGACGCGCACTACACTAGTACTGTCGGAGCTGAAATTCGTGGGAGAGATACGATCACATGTCTACCGCTTGGCAACAGTCCGCTCGCTCATGTAGGTGTCGAGCGGACGTGCGGATTATGATAGCCCGGGCGGTCTCTGTCTGGAGTACTCACCACGCCAGAACTGCGCGACTTCAATGGGGAAGCAGTTCGCTGGAACCTGGGGTCAAGCGCGATTCTGTAACTTGAATGGCACTCAGACTGCCTCGGACTCGGGCGCTGCAACGATCTTACTGCTTCCGACGCAAGAACGATTGTAATACACCCCTGAGACGACCGCATTTTATGCCCCTAGGTCCCTCCATTCTCTTTGTTCATTTGGGTAGGTTGTCGGGATTATCAACCTGTTTTTATTTCCTGCCTCCTTTGTTATGCATATGGTGGCTCAAACCGCGTTGCCATCGTCGCCATAACGCTGTTACATCTGACGACTTGACAGGCTGCCGCGAGAATTCCATCTGAACTATTGCAAGCCGTTGCTGTTGCCATTCATCAGTTTGATCAAATCTAATCTTTTGATCCGACTGTTATTAGGCGCCGACCGGCAAACACTTGGAAGTTGTGCCTGTGCCCGGTGGCCCTCGTCCTTTGCATGCCTATCCGGATACTCCTACAGTACTGTGTCATTTCGTCGTCACCGCACCGTGTCGAGAAAACAAACGGTGTGTGACTAGCGATGTGAGTACCATACGACTTACAGTTTGTTACTTGACTTCGCCAGGAAGCAAATATTGACATAGTGGAATCACCATTTCATGTGACCTGGGGTGGTATGCTGGTCGATCGTTCTCAGAGCTTGTGCTCAACGTTCTGGATGACTGTGCTACGGGTGCATTTCAAAGAATCGAAACACACTGATCGAGGTAACAGTAAGCGATCATTTTGTTCTGAAGTTCGAAATGACCTTACTATCCGCTTCATGAGATAACTAGGTCACGGTAGAGGGAACCGAACCCGGTGGTACACTAGACTTTTGAAGCCACGTTTACTGTGTTCCCACTGTTTGGAACCTTCTTTTACAGACTTCCTCTGCGACCATCGCCATGATTTTGGCACATCACTGTGACGATGCCTCCACTGTTTTCCAATAGCGACTCGGAGATGGCTATCAATGCTGCGATAGACATGAAGTTGCTTCCAACTTCAAGTTGAATGTTCCCCGTGGAGCAGCCTGAGTGAAGTAAAGGTACGAGACATACCCAAAAAAATAACCCATTGATTGGTCAACGATTTCGAGTTCGGTCTCTGTCTCTTCCCTTTCGATACTGTCTTACTATATCAATGATCATTGATCCGTTACTATACTTTCTGATATACCTCAGATCCATGATCAATGAGGTTCCCATCATGAAATTTATTTAATGAGCGGTGTAGCGAAGAAATCAGGATCTATTGAATACATCATGAATCAGTTTCGACGTCACTTCAACATCCACGGGAGCGAGGTATTCTACATCGTTCTACTACAGTGTTTTGACGGTAGACGTTGAAAATCCTTCAGGAACCGCTCCATGCGCCCGTCCCGATCCGGTCCGACTAGTAGCGCCGAGTCGTTTTCCTTTTTCTTTCATTCCCTGTTCTCGTCATAGTTTCTTTTTCTTTCTCATTTCTCGTCATTTTGAGTTTTCTTTGTCTACTTTGTTGCACCACTGGCATCATAAGACTCTCCTCTCTATGTATATAAGCCTTCCGTGTCCTCGCTGTATGCCATCGAATACTATCAGATCTCCCGTCCTCGTTCCCATCCGATCTCAGCTCTCTTCCGAGTCGCACTTAGCCTTCCCATCGAATAGGAACGCTCAACCCCGCCCGCCGTAACCCGCGCACCCGCAAAGCGTGCATTAGAGACCGCACTACCGATATCAAACGCGCATTCTCGTTCCCGGTTCGTTTCCGGTTCGTTCTAGCCCGTCCTGGCTCCCTCCGCCACCGTAGATCAGGCTCCGATAGCCATTCTCCGTCGTTTCACCCCGCCATCGTCACGCGCTCCATTAAATATCGCACCGTCCGCACTCTCGTCTGCTACTATCAGCACACCTGCGCCATCGTCCTATAACCCGCTATTGCCCCCTCCGACGTCCGTAACCGTCCCGCCTCCACTCCCGTTTACTACCATGTCACCTGCGATCACGAAAGGAATCCAGGGCATGCCCGCGCCAACTTCGTCCAAGGCCCCATCGTTTGATGGCGAGACGTCCGACCTCCTCGAATTCTTTGAGATCTTCGATGACCTGGCTGAATACTGTGGCCTCTCCGATGCAGAAAAGTGCAAAACTGTCGTGCGCTATGTCGACAGGACTACCAAGCTCTTCTGGGTCCGACTCAAAGGGTACGAAAGCCAAGACTATACAGAGTTCAAAAAGAGTATATTTTACCAGTACCCCGGTGCCGAAAGAGGGGTTCGCCATACCATTCGTGACCTCGAACGCGTCGTCGCGGCCCCCACGAATGATGACATCACCACCGAAGCCGAGCTCGTCTACTATTATCATCGGTTCTATCCTATCGCTGAATGGCTCGTCGAGAACAAGAAGATTTCGGAAGATCAGCGCAATCGCTGTTTCTGGCAAGGATTGCCTCCAGCCCTCAGGCAACGCATCGAGCTTCGTCTCGAACATAAGAAGGCCGACTACAGCCGGGACGAGGCCACCGACTTTAACGAGGTCGTCGAAGCAGGCCGCTTCGTCCTCTCGGATAGAGCCTTTGACGCAGATGGAGATGATATCATATCAGCACGCATCAAAGCTATCCGGGCGGAGCGCTCCACGACCTCTTCTACCACAAATAAGACGACCCGACGCTCGACCCGCACTCCGTCAGCTCCACTCGCCTCAGACAATGATGACGACGAGGACCGTGACTACCGTCGAAAGTACGCGTTTCGTGACGTTCGTACCAAGCGAGTGAATTTTAACTCCGAGTCGGGCATACTCTCGAAGTCGCATAAGGACGAAGTCGAGGAAATTTCAAGCAAATTGCACACACTGGACATCTCCGATGTCGCCTACTCAGTCCTCTTTTCCCGCCTCGTCCTGCTAGCTCCAGCGGTAGCCCAGCACTGGGCACCCCCTTCGTCTCGACAGCTTCAAGGATCGGGTTCGGATGCTGTTTTCCGTCCGAATCAGGGAGAACGATGTGAATTCTATCATCGCCATGATCGGATGTCGTTTTCGCAATATTTATGTGGCGCAATCACTGCACACTCGACGGTGTCATCGCTGTACATGTTCCCGCCTTAGGCCTTAGTACTAGTACTGTAGCACTAGCCTTCAAGCTGGTCGGACAAGATGATGTACCCGTATTACGTAAACCATCCATATATCAGCGACACCGCCTAATAAGGCCTTGCTTTCTCGTCTACCTACACCATCTCCATCATTTTTTTAGCTTTACTGGCAGTGCTTGTCATTGAATTCAATCAGCAGCTACTATGACGCAGAAATTCAGAGTCTTTGAACCCTTTTTAATCACTCGTCGTCCGGCTCGACCCACCGAACGTCGAGTTGCTAATGTTAAACTGGGAAGAACAACGAGGGCATTATTTTTCAGATGGTTTAGCACTTCTCAATGCGAGTCATCCCTACGAAGTGACCAACAATGAATACTACTTCACATTTTTGCCTTCGTGATCATGTACCCAAGCAGTGATGCATTCTTTCCGATATTTAGATGATACACTGATCACCGTATTAATATACAGACCATGTTGAAAAGAAGCAAACCCATATCAATCAAAAGTATGGAACCTACGAGTCACCACTGGCACGTTTCCAACGGTCGGCTCGAAGCAACTCGAAGAGGGCTAATAATATTTCCCTATCTGGTGCCTCTCGCTGTTGAACGTTATGGTTGTATCCGACCATCTCCGAGCGTTCGAAAGACGCGCCTTGATCTGCTGCAAGAGCTCTCATCCGCGTCGCGAGCAGCCACCACGCCCAGCCCATGAGATACTAGCCATCGACGCGGTCATCGTCGGGCGAGGGCAGCGTGCGGGTTGTCGTTTATGAGGTGTGCGAGGTACAGATACGCAGACGGCGACAGAGGCGACAGCCTCAGTATGGGGAGGTACGACTCGGAGTGTGAGACAGATCTAAAGTGGCACATCAAAATCAGTAGATGCAGGGCGTGTGAGGGGAGATGATATGGGGGTCGATGCACGCCGGGGGAGATTGAGATTGTAGAGGCGGGTTGGGCTGGGTTGAGTTAGGCCAGCGAGAGAGGTGAGAGAGGTGACTTCGACATGTGGGAGAAGCTGTCACGGTCAGGCATAAGTATCAGTCAGCGAACGGACATGTGAAGGAGGAGACGGACCACATGAACGTCGCCGCCACGAGTGCGACGACGGAGATAGACGCCGATGATGTTGGTGAGGGTGTTGCGCACGCTCCGGCCCACAAAGTGGAGCTAGTCAAAGGTGCAGACTCGGGGAGGGTCCGCCGGTCATTGCCGGACCGAAGCTGGACCGTTTTGACTCGGAACCATTTCTAGTACCACCCTCCTTCAGCCTCAGATGGCATCGGAAGTTCTAGACAAAAAATACCACCTGATCACTCGTCGGCTGCAGGAGGTCCTCGGCGGCGACATCATCAAGAACATTATCGCAGAAGGCAGCAGATCACCTAAATGTTACTGGGGTATGCGCCTCGTCTTCTGCTAAAATTTGAACGACCATTGATCAAGTTGCTTTGTCTGGGATAGGAACCACGCCAACAGGGCGCCGTACGTTCTCCGTCATCTGACACTAGCAATAACTCATTGTGTTTTGCAGCGCACATCGGATACTTTGTTCCGTTAATCAAGATCGCGGATTTCCTCCGAGCGGGCGTCGAAGTCAAGATTCTCCTCGCAGGTATGTTGACTCGATCTCGATTGCATGAAAAGTGATCCTAGACCACACGCATCGCAGACGTGCACGCATTCCTCGATAACCTAAAAGCGCCCCTCGACCTC